>JAOTRR010000047.1:18147970-18169679 GCA_028570945.1 Gogo arcuatus
CTCTCTCTCTCTCTCACACACACACACACACACACACACACACACACACAAACATCTGGACATTCCTCCACAATACACCAGACATATACACACTTGCAGAACTGCGTACCTGATTTTAAGGCCTCAGCATATTTTAATGCAGAGACGACGTTTGTGAGGTTTGTGCAAAAACGAAGTCACCTTCATTAGTTTGCACACTAGCATGTAAAATTTCATGAGTTTCCACTAATACAGGAAGAAGACTGCCTCTCACTGAGCTCATAAACCAGTGATAGAAAGGAAGAACTGTAAATTTTATTCCATGTTTACAAAGTCAGTGGCGAATCCTATACAGTATTTGGAATGAACCACTTGTTTGTCGTAGGTGACATGACACATAGTTCATCTTAATCTTCTTTCTGACTTTTTTTTTTTTTTCCTCCCAGGTGAGCCCATTCGTCCGATCGACCCTGCAGCCTGGGTGTCTCACACAGCGGCCATGACGGGGATCTACCCTCCCTACGGCATGAGTCCCTCCATGAGCACGGTGACCTCCACCAGCTCCTCCATCTCCAGCTCCATCCCCGAGACCGAGCGTAAGAGACGACGACAGACTCTATTTACTGAATAATAATAAGCAACAAAACTAGAGGTCACCACTAGGGGGCGCAGGAACGGCATTTTAGAGACGCAGCTAACGTTAGAGAGAGTAAGAGCCGTTGTCTCACTTACGCCATGACTACTTACTGTTGGCTGCTTCCATTGTTGCTATGGTTACGTCTCTGAAGTTGTCCTCTCGATCCCTTTTTAATTTTTTTTTTTTTGTAAATCCATGTAGTTTGTTTTTCTTACTTTTGTTTAGTAGTGCAATGATGATGAGGTGGAAATATAAATAGTAAAGAGTTGAGTTTGAGCTGAGTGTGTTTCAGAAGTATGGGATGTGTTGGGATTCACACAGCTCCATATTTTCATCCAGGAGGGAAAAATGTTCCTGCTGAATAAATGTTACAAGTTTTGCTTTGGACAGATTTTTCTTGCTTTCGTTGGACAGCGTTGTGATTCAGTCATTAATTTTTTTCCTTTTTATTTTTCCTCTCCTCAGGGTTTGATGACTACCACCTTTCAGTCCATAGCGACATGGCAACCGTTGCCAAGGCAATGGCCTGTCCTGACTCAGGGTTGGAGGTTCGAGACAGGATGTGGCTGAAGATCACTATAGCCAACGCCTTCATAGGTACATATAGTGTGTGTGGGTTTATTTTTTGTAATACCCTGAAGTCCAATATTATTTTGGATCTCTGTTCTGAGTTTCGTGTGCGTGTGTGTTTCAGGATCAGATGTGGTCGACTGGCTCTTCCACCACGTTGAGGGTTTTGCAGACAGAAGGGAAGCTCGGAAATACGCCAGTAACCTGCTGAAGGCCGGCTTCATCCGCCACACCGTCAACAAGATCACCTTCTCCGAGCAGTGCTACTACGTGTTCGGGGATTTATCCGGCAGTGAGTCTCTGAGCACGCTCAGTCCGTAAAAAACACACACACACTTCCACTCAGAGTGGTGAAAAATCTTGTGTTAGATCAGTGTTTGAGAACTGTGGAAACTGAAATTAGAGCGTGTTAAATTAATGGAAATTAGCACTGTTCTGTGTTTCAAAAGGTGGTAGTAGTAATAATAATAATAATAATAATGGCACCTTTTCAATACAGTTATTTCTTTCTCAGTAGTGCAGTGTTCATTTTGTAATTTTGTTAATTTTGCCTTTTTTTTTTTTTTTCCAAACGATAAAACCTAAATTACAGTGGTGCTTGAAAGTTTGTGAACCCTTTAGAATTGTCTATATTTCTGCATAAATATGATCTAAAACCTCATCAGATTTTCACACAAGTCCTAAAAGTAGAAAAGGAAAACCCAGTTAAACAAATGAGACAGAAATATTATACTTGGTCATTTATTTATTGAGGAAAATGATCCAATGTTAAATATCACTGAGTGGCAAAAATATGTGAACCTGTGATGCTTTCAGTATGTGGTGTGACCCCTCACCCCCACTCACACCTGACTCTAATTTCACCTTCAAATTACCTGCTAGTCCTAGAGGTTCATGTACATGACACTGTGATTGTAAAGACGTTCCTGTGGTCTCTGTGGTTGCAGATATGGCGCACTTGTCCCTGCAGGAGCAGGACGGTTCGAGCGGAGCGTCTGATCAGGACACACTCGCTCCTCTGCTCCACCCGGCTGAGGCTCCGTGGCCCAGTTTCCCGTATCAGTACCCGCCCTCACTGCAGGACACAACACACCATCATGCCGAGCCGGGCGGGGGGAGCGCCGGGAGTCACCACAGTGAGGGTAACGTCATCGCCACTTCCTCTCACGCTTTACTCGGCTGAAAAACCCGTCTACGAATTTCTATTAATTGACTATTATTTCATCTTAATAATAAATAAAACTCTGCTCATGTACATATATATTACTTTCTTGATCATGTAGTATGAACTATTCATGTGAGTGTTAAGTGTTAATAAAAGATTTAAAAACTATATATAATCGACAGTCAATTCCAAACTTTTTGGCACCCTTAGAGATTGGACATAAATGATTTTTGTAAATTTACCACACAATCACTTAATGCTCTACTAGAAAAATGAGACACTGCTTCCATTTATTATAACAAAAAAAATCTTATAAGATCATTTAAAAAAAAAAAAAACCTTTGAAATGCTGCAAAACAAACAAATGCAGAAAAATGGCCATCTTTTCACAACATTGTTCTCTGTTTCAAGGACCTTTGGTGTTCTCCTCATTATCCATCACAGTTTGACCTCTGGTAAACGAATTAACAGAAAAAAGACAGCTCCATATGCGACGCTTTCACACTTTTAGTCCATTTGTGGCGTCTGAATCCGAGTGAAACTGATGCTGCTTTTGATTCATTTGCTGTTTGTTACCTGAAGTCCCTATAAAAATTCTTTCATTCATTAGTCAGACGTACATTGACGGAAAAAGTTAAACAAAGCTTAATCGTGTGTGTGTGTGTGTGTGTGTGTGTGTGTGTGTGTGTGTGTGTAAAACACAATCACCCAAGCACAGAGAGCTAAATAAATGATTATATAAATAACTACTTTAAAGCATTTTGTTAATTGCACCCAGCAGTTATTTTCTCCAAATCTCTAGGACACGAAGCATTTCTGCAGTGCTGCAGCTCTGTGCTTTGTCTCACTTGAGCAGTGACATGTTGGATTCACTTCCTGGAGTCAGTCGGAAAACGCACAAGGGTTCCATTCAAACACACTGTAAACACTGTATGGATGTTAGAGTAGAATGTAAAGAAACTAAAGGTTCCAAATGCTGAGATTTTTTTTTTTTTTGTCTCTCATTTCAAAGTTTTGGGACTCTCCAGTACATGCTTGTCTTAAATCCTGAACCAGTGTGTGTTCTGTCCTGATTCAGGAAGCAGCGGTTCGAACTGCAGCTGGGGCAGGACAGAGGGAAAGACGACGACGACCGTGGCGGTGGGGATGAACGACGTAACCAACGCCCCAGAGTTCGACTTGCGTAGGGAGCGAGCGCCGAGTGAGGGCAGCATCCGCAGCTCACGCTCTCACTCCTACGGCGGCGTGTCCGGGCCACGTCACCTCACCCACGTACCCTCTGAACTCTTGGGCTCGCGCCGCTCGTGCCTCACTGCCAACGGAGAGCTGTTTGTCGACATCATGTGACCACACCTGGATTTTGAACTACATTAAGACCATATTGTGTTTTTTTTGTTTTGTTTTTTTAAGAATTGCATTTAAAATAACAGTAGCGTATGAACTGTAAAACATAGCCCTGAAACGTGAAAACTAGGATCATTATTTAAATTAAAATTAGGTTAAAAATCAATGGAAAAATAACAGTAGAATACAAACCCATCCTTTTTTTTTTCTTTTTTTTTTTTTTACGTGTAGGTAGTAGGCACGTGCCGATAATCGCTCTTTATCACAATTTATCACAATGCTGAAATTTCTAAATATTTCTAAATATCGTCACTCTTTGCGCCTAAATATGCAGTTTCCAGGCGTCTTTTGTGTGGAAAAAGACTTTTCAGTCCACTTGAGCGGGAATATTTTAGCAAAACAGTAGGTTTTTGTTAATTTTTTAAAAATACAATATCATGACAACATCATAAATATGCCTTATAGGTAGTGTGTTTTTAAATTAATTTTTAACTCTCAGTAAAGAAATAAAACAGACCTTTTTAAGTGTATTCATTTTTTAATTAGATTTAGAGGTGAGATTTTTTTAAAGTCATCTGACAGACGAAGGAAACGAAGCGTTAATGAAGCAGTAATTTGGCTGCAAGGGTTTAAATAAATATCCTCGTATTAGGAATGTGCCGATCACAATCGAATCAGTGAAGTTATTCAATGTGGACTTTAAAATGCCGTTAACGAGAGACTGAATTACATCTTAGTCCAAAAATCATGAACAAAACATACCCTGAATTTACTCCAGTTTAGCATCCTGCACTAAATCTGCACATCTGTATGAAATACGATCAGTAGCACCATGTGTATATAAACAACTACATAAAATAGCAGACTATATCCGTGTTAAAAATCCAAATTATTTCTGACTTTAGTGTCTGTGTAGCCCTGTGATAGATTGGCAACCTGCCCAGGGTGAACCCCGCCTCTCACCTGAACTCAGCTGGGATTAGCTCCAGCTTCCCCCACGACCCTGACGGATAAGTGCTGTAGATAATGGATGGATGGACTTGTGACTTTAGGCCACGCCCCCAACCTGCTAACCTGATAGCTACATTAGCCTCATAAATTAGAGGGTAAACTGTGTACATTTCACATTTTCATTCAGATTAGAGAAAATTAGTGGACATAATCATAAGTAAAGAGATTGTCTGTCTGTGTCTTTTCTTTCAATGTATGCATTTTTTTTATTTTTTTTTTTAAAAACTGTCTGACTGGAAAGTGTTTCATTTTCCTCCTTTGTTTTTCCTTAATTTTTTGGAAACAAGTGCAGTTTTAGAGCAGGCCATTAATCATTAGGGGTCCAAGCACCACAAGTGGTGGAACCCTATTGTTTTATTACTCGTATAATTATTGCATATATAATAACGTAAACGAGATTCTCGTGATGAATATCAGCACATGCCTACTCGTGATTTAACCTGGTTGTAGTTTGTGTTGGAAGGATTTTAGCTTCTTTTTTCCACTTGCGAAGGCAGGAATATATTTTTCACGGTTTGTCAGCATTGATGTGTCGGGAGATTTCCTTTTTTGTGGGAGGGCAGGATTTCAGAGCAGAGTTGTTGCTTTTATTTATAAATATAGTTTTATTACACCGGTGTGTCTGTGTGTGCAGTTAAGAGAGGTCCACCAGTCATTAAGGACTTTCTAAAGGTCTGTAGAATGATGGTGAGCCTTCGTTACGCCCTACTGAGGCTGCACGAGCGTCTCGACTGTGTTCTCATCGCCTGCTTGGAAAAGTAGGATGCTTCTTTTCTTCACTCAGTGGAAATGTTCTCCGAGCGTGTCGAGATGTTTGGAGGAGGGGATGCTGTATGAATAAGGAGTCAAGTCATTCTGACAGAGATCTTGGGAATTAGCTACTACAACTAGCATTGGGTGAAAAAAATTGGCAAGAACTAATAAATGTGTTTTAACAAAAATGTGTGTGCCTTTTGATTTGCTTCTAAATGATCTGCTTTTTCTAAATACTGTACTATTTGTTGGATCCATGCCACCATTCAGGGTTGTTACATTACTTTAACAGCTCTAGTTTGGTTGGTTACCAGCTCTTTTCTGTGAGTGAATGTATTTGACTCGGCTCACCAATGAGTCGATTCGTCTCCCAAACGGCTCTTTATTCTCCCTGTTTTTTTTGTTTTTTTTTTTCTTCCTAAACTGAATATTTTGACTTGATTGTTGTTGTGTGTGGTTATGAAGATTTCTTTCCATTTTCCTTTATAATTAATCGCCTTATGTCGTAAATTTGACTTTCATTCACACAAATGTACAGCTCAGATGATGAAACGAGGTCTCCATGGAAGCATATACACGGATAATGAAGATGAATCTACATTTATATCCACCCCCAAAAAATGAATTGAAGAAAGAGAAACAAAAACAACTCGTATGTTTGAGTCACTTCTCAAAGATCCGGCTCAAAGAGCTGACTCGTTAACAAACATGTCACAAGAATTGACTGAGGATTTGCCTCAGTTTCATTTTAAAGTAAATAAACCAAAAAAAACCAATGTTCTTTTGCTTAAGCCCTTCCTTTGTTGATTTGGACGCATGCTTTGGGTCACTGATGTGCTGAAAGGTGACATTTCTTTTCATCTTCGGTTTACTAGCAGACACCTGACTGTTTTACAATAAATTTGACTGGTATCACGATTCCCTCCACCTTGATAAAAGCCCTAGTTCTGGCTGAAGAAAAGCAACCCTAAACCATGATGCTGCCACCACCATGCTTCACCGTGGGTATGGTGTTCATTTAGTGACTTGCTTTTTTTTTACTGCCAAACATATCTAGAATTATGGAATTATTATACCTTTTTGGAATTGTTCTCATCAGACCATGACAACTTGGGTGATTTAGTTGAGATTGGAAGTTTTTTTTTTTTATTATAAATATGAGAGGGCTATTGTCTAGCTGCTCTGCTCCGTAGCCCAGACGTGAAGATTGAGAGATTGTCGTCGCATACAGAGAGTAATCAGTGCTTGTCCGTTATTCCTGCAGCTCCTTTAATGTTGTTGTCGGTCTCTCAGCAGCCTCCCTGGTCATTTTTCTTCTTGTCCTTTTGTCAATTTTGGAGGGGTCTCCTGTTCTTGGTGATGTCACTGTGGTGCCTCATTTTCTCCACTTGTTTTTGATGTTCCATGGTACATTGAATGTTTTGGAAATTTTTGGCACCCTTCTCCTCATCGATGTCTTTCGACAAGTGAGATACCATACGTGCTTGGTAAGCTCTTCGAGGACCATGGCTTCAGCAGTCGGATGAAACCAGGAAGATGTCAAGAATGTCCTACAGAAACAGCTGGTCTTTATTTGGGGTTAATCAGGATCATTTTATTGATGATAATTACTTTTATGAACATGAGACTGAATGTGATTGGTTCATCCTGAACACAGCCACACCCCCAGTTATAAAAGTGTACATACTTATGCAACTAGGTTATTGTAACTTCTTACATTTTTCCATAAAATATCTGATTGTTTTCCCCTTAATTTTTTAATTCTTTGTGATTTCACTTTCAGGGAGGAGTTTCTTTCTTTCTTTCTTTCTTTCTTTTACTTCCATAAACCTGCCATTTTAACAGAAGGGTGTAGACGTTATTTATATCAAAGAGCAGCTACAGTCCTGGATTTGCTACATTTCAAATATTGCAGGACAAAACAGTTGACGTAGCATCAATTAGCATCAATTTCCTTTAGCTAATTATCATGCTAGCTAGTGAGACAATGCCACATTCGTTTATGTCACACATTAACGAGTTGTGAAGAAAAATCGAGAAGCACATCTTAAAAACAGCACTTAAATGTAAAACTGGAGGGTGCAAACTTGTATTAATTATTAGCTACATTAGCCTCGTAGCTAAGTCCAAAACTAGCATGAACTTCAGACGTGGCTAATTGACTTCATCTGCGGTAAGTGGAATATTGTGTTAGACTTTATTTTGAGTCAAAATCTTGACTTTTTAATAATAATAATAATAATAAATGAAAAAAAATGTACAGGAAAAAGTGCAATGGTCTTATTCATAAATGGAAACTTGTTTGTATATATGAACCAGGTGATGCTTGATATCTATCTATCTATCTATCTATCTATCTATCTATCTATCTGTAGATTTCCTTTGCTATTACTGTCAAATGTTTAAGTTTGTTATTGCTTTTTTGCTATCACTAATATATTCGCTTTTAGCAAGTAAAATATAACCAAATTAATCTAATATTTCTCGTTATCATATGATGATAAAATACTGTATATATTAGTTCATTATTCCTATTTCTGCACATCTGATTACCCAAAAGTGACTGAATTGAATTGAATTGAATTGAATGCTACTATAGTTTGCTCACTGTTTCCAGCATGTTTCTCTGTGTGGCCACACGGGGGCGGTATTCTACAATTCTATTAAATTCATCAATCATAAACAGCAACTGGACATAGAGCTGGGTGACAGAGATATAATTTCATTATTGTGATATGTCACAGTACACTTTTCTGAAATGTTGGCGATATCGTGGTATATTTGTAATTTTTAATGTTCTTTTAAATAAATCTAAATCTAAACTGGATGTAGATCCTGATGATGAAATGTATTTAATCTTTAAAGTTATGAAGAATGGCAGATGAGCCAATAAACGTATAATTCCTAGATGAAGAAGAGAAGAAAAGTAACAGTGGGGAAATGATCTCTGTAATGATGGTAACGATGGTAACAGACTCACGAGGCACACGATTAAAATCTGAACATAAAATGTTTAATGCAGGCTGGAGGTATTCTCTGTACATGCCATCACGGACGAGCACGATATAAACGTACAATAGAAATGTCGCAGTCTGGATGTAACAGCTTGCTCCGGGAAGCGTCTTTTCATCAAGGGTGTTTCATAAGAACCCAAAAAACCAAAAAAAACAACAACAAAAAAACCAGGGACTGTGTTTGTTTATTCACGGTCATGCAGAAACCACTGGAACACTGTTTCATAGGATACAGAGATAAATATCCAGTCGAGTGACAACGTGTTATTACAACAGAGAATACTGATGCAAAATCACAACACTACGGTATTCAGGTGGGAGTAAAGGGAACAAGATATCAACAATAACGCAACCGAGCCACTCGTCCATGCAATTCCCCCCAAAAAACAAGTTGTGCTCTCCTGTTGAAGAAATATCTGACTTTCATATGTGTTCTGAGTTTGCTAATACTGTCATTTATAATTAACTGTGGAAAGATGCATGTTTAGCAGATGCTAAATATGTTAAATATTCTTTGGTTAAAAATGGCTATATATATTTCCTACATTAACTAGATCAGAACATATGTTGTGCACTGAATTGGTAAAATATTTGCCTTCATGATTCCTTTTCATTGTTACGCAGTTTCATTTTAAATCGAACTGAATCCATATACGAGTTAGGGGTTGTTTAGTGTTTAAACGACACTACAACATAGAATTTGTGCTTTTGTTTCATTGCATTTGAAACTTTGAGCAGTTCTCTGGATGCTTCCACACATACAGTAGACTGCTTGTCAAGAAACTTTTTGTTTTGTTTGCTATTTTGTTTCACATCCAACAAACGTTGGCTGAGATACATGTAGTGCTAAAAAAAACCATCCTCATAAAACTCTTTCATTCACTGCTCAGAAATACAGCTAGGGAGAAATGTAAACAAACCTTTAGAAATCACAAAAATTACCCAAGCACTGAGAACAATGAACTAGTTTAAAACATTTTGTGCATCACATCCAGTGTTTATTTTCTCTTTTTGTTTATTTGGAGTCTAATTGCTTTCTTACTAGAATTCACTTGGAAGTGATACCGAGACCACTTTGTTGCGACGCTCTCAGACCTGAGCGTGACTGCCTGAAGATGAGAACACACCAGGGTTCCATTCAAACAGACTAAACACTGCATATGTGAAAGCAGTCTTTTTTAAAAGGGGGTTCAAAACCATTATATTGCAATGGGGCAAGAGGGATGTTCCACCATTTTCTCGTGTCATGCATACTGGTCAAGCTGGTTCATGTAAACAAAATGGCAGTAAGTTATTGGGACTTAATCTTAAGGAGTTAATCTTCAGGATTGAAGCAAATAGTTAGTGTGAGATGGGCTTTTGAAAACCGTATTGAGACGAGTGACCTTAAGGCAATTCTCACGTCACCATTCTTCATCTCAGGAATCCCATCTGGAGAGCTTAACATCCATTGATAAGTGTGTACAAGTGTCATGCATGGTTCCCTAATGTCTTGTCATTGAAATCCCATGGGCAAACCTCAGCCATGTTGGGTTTTCTAGCAGCTGGTGAGGTTGTTTGAGCTGTTGTGTGGACGTCTCCATCTTTTGTGGTGACACTTGGCATACACTCCAATTCCCAAGGGCATACTTCAGCATGTTTACTATCAGTGATTCCAGCCTCTTTTGTTGAGCTTCTCCTTCTACCAGATGCTGCCACGGTAACCTGGCCGCTCTCTGATGTCTGGCTGACACGGCGTTTTTCAGAAGGTTTACCGGAAGAGCTTCGCCTCTCCCTGATTTTGGATCTTTGGCTATCATCCTCTTTATCCTTCCCCTTCCCTTTTGACGAGCAAGAACCTTTCCTTTTTGAGTTAGAGTCCCTTCTCTTTGAATGATGTGTGGGGCTTGAGGTCTTGTCCTGGTTAGGAGATGGTGGTTGGTCATAGTCCCATGGACAAATGTCCACCATGAGGGCTGGAGGCTGCAGAAGGCTTCCAGTGGATTTGGAGATGTCTGAGAGGATGAT
The DNA here is from genome assembly GCA_028570945.1 of Gogo arcuatus. Classification (NCBI taxonomy): domain Eukaryota; kingdom Metazoa; phylum Chordata; class Actinopteri; order Siluriformes; family Anchariidae; genus Gogo; species Gogo arcuatus. Next base: position 18,158,451 of record JAOTRR010000047.1, read on the forward strand.
CTTGGGCTTTCCATCTGTTGGAGTGACACTTTTCTTGCGGGTAGTCCTGTCAAGGGTCTCAACTCCTTTGGAAGACGGATCCTCAAATTCCCAAGGGCAGACCTCTGCTTTATAGGCACTCAAATTAAGTGGTGTTTTGGGTTTCCTCCCATCATTCTTGTCTTCCTCTCTGTTACCACCCTTATCTTTGGAGCGGCGGCGGTTTGATGGAGATGGAAGCACCATCCTTTGTTTGTGTTGAAACCTTCCACTTTTAGAACTACTCTCATGAATCATACTAATCTCACTTGGGGCAATAGAAACATGCTTTTGAGCTCTCCCTTCTGACAGAGTGGGCAAATCTTCCATTTCCCAGGGGCAAACCTCCGAAAGGTCATAAAGGTCCTTGCTTCTCCCTGGTTCAGAGCAAATTGAAGGTTGACTTCCACTCACTTGTTGCTTCATGATGCCCATTTTACTTGGGGTCTTTGTGTACTCAACAGATTGGCTGATGATCATCTTTGGGAAGCTTTCAGGAGATTCGTCAACTTCTGAAAGCACCCTGGTATCTCTGGCCTTGAGGCCTTTCTTACTTGCGTCCTCAACACTATGGGTCTTTCCGGCAAGCCCCAGGGTTCTCTCTCTAGCACTGGCTATGACGCTCAGAGACTTCTGTATCATCGAGGACCGGAGATGCATCGGCTTTTTGTCTGCTGCAAGATTGTGTGCGCTGATGGACTTACACACAAGTGGCACTGACTCTGCAGATTCTGCAGGTTGGACCTTTGGTGTCTCTGGATTTTTCTTTGCAGACCTTCTCCCCATTAAGGTGTCCAACAGAGACAACTCAGTTGTAGAGTTGTCTATTTTATCAACCGGAACACCATTCACATTCCCCGCCTGGTCATGTGTATGATCATAGCTATGGGACCTTTTCAAGGAGAATACCTTACTCTTTAGAGAGTCTTCTCTGGATTTTCCACCATGGGAAGATTCAAATGGGTTTCTACGTAGGGTACTGCGATTGCTGCCATGTTCACTTCCATCCCTGTCTTCCCGACTGTACTGACGGCTCACTGTCTCGGGTATTTCTGTGATGCGCCGCATAAGCGAACGTCCGATGCCTTTTTTGGAGTTGCGCTTTTTCTGGAAATGAGGGTTATTCGTCATCATCTTCTTTCGCTTATAGATCTCTAGCTGGCCATAGAGCTTCTTTAGCTCCTCCTAGGCAAAAAATAAACCAGGCAATTAATAACCCAATACAAAGCAATAGTGTATCTGTTTTAATATTGGTTATGTTTGAGTGCAAAGACTTGCACCAAAACAAATAAACTCATTCCAATTCTGAACAAACTGTTTAGTTGTACCCTAAACACAGCACCCTGTTAATAACAAGTTAATCCACACCAAATTTATGTACATTTGTTGAGTAGGCTTGTGACGATTGTCAGTAGTATTGGGAAGCGCTAATAGATTCCAACTATCATGATGACTATCAAATTGGATCACTTAAACGTTTGTTGGAAAATATGTTTGTCTGCAGCTTTAAGGTTGTCCAAAATAGTTTGGGGGCATGGTACGACCATAGCACATTGCACATGATTTCATAAGCCTGCGTGGAGTCGTGTGAGAGTGTAACAACCAGCTAATGTTGGCTGAGTTTCCAATTGACTTGGTTACAACAAGTAAATGTTTCAGGTAGAAGAATTTGGGTCCAGCACTTGCTTTAAAATATGAGTTGCACCCCACCCTACCCAACTCACCAACTGTAGAATCCTTTAATAATCTGAAACATTCACTTTGTTTAATAAGAAATACAGTGTCTGACTATTGATCAGGTTGCACTGTGGAGGCACACCCTCAGAATGTATGCAAAGATGCTGACTATTAAATCAATGACGCTTAAACATTTAGATGTCAATTACTGTTTAACAACATACTGCTAAACAGATTATCCTCCTTGTTTGATCAGATTAAAACGTCATTGGCCGAAATCATCTTACGCCAATTTTATTCCAATTTACACCAATGTTTTCCTATTCTGGTTAAACCATTAGTCAGAACTACCTAAGGACCAAACAAACATCATGATGATGTGGTCTCCTTTAAATACAGCTTTGTAATAAATTAAATCAATGATAAAGTTCAAAGGAAGCTCACTCTTATGTCTTCAGGGTCCAAACTGTGCTCACTCCAGGCAGAAGTTATGCTGCTGTTCAAATAGGAGCCGGATCGGCCCATGTCCAGCTCGTCCTCGTAGGCCTCAGTGGTAACGTCGTCCTGCCTGTGAGTACCAGTGAACACAAACTGCAGCAAAAGAAGCAAGGTTTAGCTTAAACATTTCAAGAGAGAAACTGCAAATATTAGTGGGGGTAAAGTGTAATGTGTTTAAAGGAAAGACCTTTGGGATGAGCAGCAATCCCAGAGTCACTGTCACTGTCAAATGTGTATGAACAAAGCATAACATCAGCATCCAATCTGGGTGGAGTCCAGGAACTAGGGTGAACCTGTAGAAAAGACCAATTGATTAGAGAAATTAGTTGCATGTGTAATTTTTTCCCTAATACTTTGTTATGCATTCCATCACCTTAATAAGAGCACCATTCAGCAACCTTTTGTCAATTTTAGCCCACTCTTTCACTGACTGGGTGGAATTCATCTAGATATTGCTGGGTCTGTTTTGGTGTCTCACCTGCTGTTTCAAATAATTTTTTCAAATTAAAGTTTTCTAAGGGATTTATGTCTGGTGAGCATTACAACAATAGACACAACATACACAGTATACCAGAAATATAATTTTAAAAAATGTTGGATTCTGCTTGGACATGGATGAGATTATTATTTTTGTCCATGGAGCTTACACTGCCTACCATTAAGTTTGGCCGGCATTATCATTCCTTAATATGAAACCACTAATATAATATGGTGTTTATGAACAATTAATTAAAGAACACTACAAAGAAAGACAACAAGTACCAGTAAACGATGGCTCTTTAAGGATCTTTACTCAGCAGGGATGAAAATGCTGGCCAAGGTGCCATGCAGGAGACTGCTTGTCTGCTATGGCCCTGAATAATGAGATTCTGCCTCATTAGTGTATTAGTCATTCAGAGGCTGTTTTTGAGTTGAAAGCAGACAAACACTAAGCTTATCACCGCGCACCAGCAGGGCCTGCAGTCATGCTGCGAAGGCTGCCAAAAAACAATTCACACCATGAGAAGCAATTGTTCTTGGCCCGTGTGTCTTTGAAGAACATGGCTGGGAATTTATTTGTCTGCATCTAGTAAGGAAAGACTGCTTATTTCCAGCTGGATTACACCAGAGAGACTGTAGATGTAAAAGTGTGTGTCCTTTGAGACTGATTTGAAAGCTTGTCTCTTGACAGCCCAAACTGAACAGACACTATTTTCTATCAAAACTGTAAGATTCAGATTTACAGTGAGACCACACGTTTATTTTAGGCCTTGGCAGACTGATGCACAAGCTGTCTGGAGGAGGCATTTTTCAACTCGCTCATCTGTGCTAGCACTTGTGATTTAGCTGATGAAAGTTCCCTTCATCTTCCGCACATCACGTTGTGGCAAACTTCTGCTGATGTAGGATTAAAGTGGCACTTCATGAGCAGTCGCCTATGAACACACTGTTCTCATTTGATTTTGGATATTAAGGCCCTTGTTGCTGTCATTACTCCTTTCCGATGGGAGCTACTGAAGAATCAAAGGCAATTAATAACCTTGTGTATGCAGAATCAAATTTGGGCTCATTTGGTGAAAGGAAATAAAACCACAACTTTCTTTTCACTCAGAAGCCATGTCTAGATTGTGGATTTTTTTTTTTTTTTACATCACTTTGTAGAACACAGCTACATCCACCTGTCTTCTAGTCCTGTTACCAACATTCAAACCATGCTGAACAGTGGTTATTGCAGGATGGAGCATTTCAGTTGAAGCTCCTTAGTTGTGGTACTTTTTGTCGCTAACTGTTGCCAGGAACCATTTGAACTAGCTAAGCATTGGTGTAGAATTTGCTAGGTTTAACTTGGAAATGTTTAGCAAGTTCAATGACGGTGCTAAGTTAGTTATATAGTGAGCTAAAGTTTTTTTAAAATCCATTGGAAGTGGGCCGTAATAAGTAATGGCTTAATTTGGAAATGTACAAGTTGCAAATTAATGGTGTTAACTTGTTGATTAAACATGTAACAGCAAGGTAACGGAAATTACTTCGCAACCTGTAAATGTTCATTTTTAACAAATGATGTGCTGATTAACTTTCTGGCATTTTTGCTAGCTCATTTCTCATAGCTTATGCAAGTAGTTACACAATTGTTCTATCTGAATGATGAGCAGAAATATTATTACATTTTTATGTACTTATTCCAAACTCATCCCATGCTTGCCATAAGATATTTTGATGGTTTGCTTTCACATCTGTGTTAAGGATAATTTCACTGTGTGAACTGCTAACATGCTGTGCACATTAACTCACCTAATGATGTGAAATATGGCTGAGACGAGGAGTTCATTATAGACGGCGACTGCCATGTAGCGTGGCTCGTGAAAGGCGGAGGGTACGGTGCGAACGGCGTAGCACAGGTAGACCCCCCACAGCAGGAAGAGAAACTCGGCTACAGAGAGGCAGAAGAGAAACACAATACAGGACACCATCACTTATCATTCACTACATCAGAGACTTGAGGGTTTGCCTGCTGTCTGAAATGAAATGATGAACTGATCAACAGATTGTGATTCAATACTCATGCCTTTAATATATATATGTGTATATATGTACGTATGTATGTGTACGTGTGTGTATATATATATATATATATATATTTTCCCAAACAACCACATAATACCCTTGTGATTACCATTTCCAGGTATTTTAGTATATAGAAAAATGTAAAAAATAAATAAACTATTGCACCTTTAAAGTCTATAGCCAGTGGAAATGAAAAGGCAAGTGGCTTGTTTTTATACCATGTGACACCATAAGTCTCCCATATCAGTTAAATCCTCTGTCCTTTTTCCTCTCCCAGCCCTAGCACTGGACCTATTTGAGACAACCACATGTTCAATTTGTCGGTTCTTCACGCTGATTTGCAGCTGTACTTCCATCAGGAGATACACCACTTTATCTCCTGACATTCTACATCTTACACGCCTTGCCGACTCTCTCCCTCTATCCCAGAAGGATTAGATTATAAATCCCACGCCTTTGCTGTCAGCGCTGACTTCATAAGCCCTGAGAGTCTGGAGTTTTCTCTTTTGGTATTTTCTCTTTTCTCTTTCATGGAGAGAGAACATGGCTTGCTGGCCTGAATTGAACTGAACAGAGTTTGTGTTTAAAGTGAACCTGAAATCAAAAGCTGGTGTTTTACAGCCTTTTGTATCTGTCCCTTACACTCTATTTACAGTAGCAGTGACATGTCACTGGTGTCACTTGTAGTTTGTCTCTTGTGGTTGTGTTGTTGCTTGTGGGGGTGGCCTGTCGAGTGTTTTTACTTTTTAAATGTTAACAGCCTACAGCCCACGATTTACTTTTTAACCCAATTAAATAATGCACTAATCAGTGTGAACCCTGGTTGCTTGATTTACATGCTTCGTGTTAGCTTTGTTAGCAGATTAGACATGCACGCTAACTGTATTAGCTATGTAGACTCAGCAGAAGCACTAACAATCTCTGCTACTTCCTTCCAAGCTTTATTTTGCTTCCTGATGTCTCAAAACACGTTTAATGAGAGGTCCTTTTGACAGGATAAGATGAAATCACAGTTTGAAATATTTCTTACATATTTGTGCATTAGACATAAACGGGAACTAATTACACATACGAGCTAAAGCTGTAACTGAAGCAATGCAGCGCTGAATTGCGGCAACACTAATGGAACAAACAGTAAATTAGACCCCGCTGGTAGGAGGTGCTCAATGAAAATGTCTTGTACAACCAATCAGTGAGTCCAGAACTTGTTCTAGTCCAGAAAATATGATCATTAATTTCAAAGAAGAATATTTAAGAACCCACCAACAGCCATCATGTAGTCCCAGCGGTCGAGAGTGCACATACTGAACTGCAGACCCTCTAGCGTTACGCCCTCTTCGACGAGTCCATGATGGGAATCTCGGTTCTGACAAACAGATGAGGTCCAGGCCACCAGGAACCAGAGCACTACAAGCAATATGGCACTGAGCAAACGCAGAACACGGCAGCTGGTCATGTAGGGGATGCGCTGGGCCGTACGTGACAGGAACACCTTCAACACCCTGGACAGGAGGAAAATGGTGGACCACGGTGACCAACATTTGACCAAATGGTTCCCTGACTTGGGACAACTTTGAGATTCCAATTAAAAGTTGTGCAACAGAAAAGCAGAGATCGTGACAAAAGGGTCATGCTAGTTTATATCTGTATGCTAATAAAGAAAACGACACTATCATAGTAAAGCAAAAGATTTTACACTAAAGTAAAGCACTGCTAGTAAAGTTTGTATTTTGTATGTTAACAAATTAAGATTGTTAGCTAATATAGTGAAAGGATCACTGTGTAAGCCGGTAAAGCTTACGTCTGTATGCTAATAAAGAAAAAAAACCCTGTGCTACTAAAACAAAACAAATTTTTTGTAGTATGGTAATGATATGATATGACAGTAAAACTAAACACTAGCCTGGTAAAGAAAAAAACTGTGCATTAGTAGAACAAATACAGCAATAACTAATAAGGAAAATGTGTTATTCTAGTAAATAGAGAGCCCCTGAGATTGTGGTTACCAAAAATGGATACAAGTTGACAGGTGAACAAAAATTGTGTGGAAATGGGGAAACAATCCAATAAAAAAGTTGTGAACAGTTAAAGATAAAAACGAAGGTGTTCTCCATCCTGTGATTATCATATAGTATACCATGTGGGTACCTATCGTTTACCCCATTTTTTTGGACTCTTGCACCTGCATCTCGCCTCTCTGATATCACAGCAGTGAAGCCCACCTTGCCACCAGGAGTGCAGACCACACCCACAACATGAAGAGCGACTGTGCAACTCTAAATATTGGTAGAACTTTGAATGTTGCGTACCGGAAGAGCTTGAGGATCACTGTTCCGTACACCGTAGCGAAGCCCAGGAGGCGAACCCATCTCAGGAGAATGCAGTGCAGTACGTTTGGTTGAAAGTAAAGTATCATCACCTGAGGAGAAACATTATAAACATAATACCTAATGTTCACCGTCCTGCTCCTGCTGTTTGCCAGAATAATGAGAAATTCATACCCAGTGTGCCGATTTGATTTTGTGTCTGTGTAGGCGTCTCCTTATATGGTAAATATTGCAAAAAATAAAAAGCATTGCACGCCATCCAAACGAGTGATTCACTCTCCTTTCCGTCCAGTTTACCCAGAAGGCATTTTAGCTGGTGCGCCTTTCTTTTCAAATTAGCAAAAACTGTCAAACGAAGCAGCTTATAAAGAAACAATGATATTTGCATGAGTAAAGTGTACGCTACTAAAGTTAATGTAAAACATTAACCACATGCTAGTACAGTCAGTAGGCTAATAAAGCAAAAAACTGTTCTACTAAAACAAAACACCATAACGTAATGAAGCGGAAGATTGTATGCTAGGTAAGCTAATGTAACACTGTTAGTACAGTTAAAGTGTGTATTCTGTATGTGACTGAATAAAAAGACTATTGGCTAATAGAGCAAAAAGATGACGCTAGTAAAGCTTAACCCTGTATGCTGATAAAGCAAAAAAAAAAAAGAGCTAGTACAGGTAAAGTGTTTATTTTGTACGCTAATAAATTAAGACTGTTGGCTAATAGAACAAAAGGATCATGCTAGTTAAGATTAAGTTTGTGTGCTAATAAAGCAAACCCGCAACTGTCAAACCAAACACTGTATCCTAGTAAAGAAAAATATTGTACGCTAGTAAAGCTAAAGTAAAACAGTCGATATGCTAATACTGTATCAGGCAAAGGCAAAAAACTTGTACTAGTTAGACAAAGCACCATATTATAGTAAAGCAAATGATTGTAAGCTAAAATAAAACATTGGTAATACAGCTGAAGTTTGTATTCTTTATGCTAGTTTATTAAACAAATGTTGCCTAATAGAGCAAAAGAATCACACACAATAAGGTTACGTCTGCATGCTAATAAAGCAAAAACTGTGCTAGTAAAACAAAAGACCAACTCATAATAGAGCAAAGTAAAGCTAATGTAAAACACTGCAGGCTAGTATCGTTAGCATGTGTATTTTGAAACAGAATGATTGTATGCTAGTTATTTCCTCTGCTCATTTTGTGGAAGGTAAAACACAGTGTAACTTTTCCACGCTTGTACACGTGTAAAAATGACTGATATGATGAACTGACATGTTTCCTAATAAAATACATAAGAACATTTTGTGTGTTGCATCCATTATTGATTTCCTAACTTACTTTTTTTTTAAACTGAGGAAAAACTTCTATAACATAATGGATGCTGGTTACAGACACATCTGTGCTGCCGATACATCTGTCTAATCCGCATCCCGCTGTCTGAATGTGCACCCTGCAGGACGCTGCGTTCACAGTAATCACACTGCGACTTCTGACAAAAACAAAAAGGCAATTATCTGAGAAAACGCCACGGCTTTTCCACTCTCATTACGCTCAGAGTCACAAATGATAATGACAAGAGAAATTCATTCCATTCTAATCATAACTACCCAGTGTTACGCAAACCCCTGCTTTTTATCCTGCGTCTTTTTTTTTTACCCAAATGGCTGATTTCATACAATAATGTACAGAAAACAGTGTGTCATTCAGTCTTACCGTACTAGCAATGAAGTTCTAATGAAACAAAACAAAACAGAGCTAGTTATACTAAAGAATATATGCTAGTTAAACAAAAAATATGCTAGTTAAAACAATATACACTAGTTAAACAAAAAGATTATATGGTAGTTGAATAAAATATATGTTGGTTAAAAGATTTATGCTAGTTAAACAAAAGAATATATGCTAGTCATACAAAACAATATGTTGTAGTTAAACAAAACAACATGCTAGTTAAGAATACACACGAGTTAAACAAAAGAATATATGCTAGTTAAAAAGGATATTTATTAGTTAAACAAGAATATACACTAGTTACAGAAAATACTATACACTAGGTAAACAAAGTCTTTAGGATAGTAAAAAACTGCTAATTAAACAAAAGAATATATGCTAGATAAAAGAGTATATGCTAGTTCAACAAAAGAATATGTTCTAGTTAACAAAGAATATATGCTAGTTAAAAATGGCTATATGCTAGTTAAAAAATACCCTACTTAAACAACAAATATGTACTAGTTACAATAAAATACCGTATGCTAGTTCAACAAAAGAATATACACTATGTGGTACAATACTATATGGTGTGTGTTAGTGTTAGCGTTGCGCCAGTTGCTAATTTTACAGCGAATCCTGCGTGCATGTGCTTTTGCTTTAACCGTTCACCTCGCACTTTTAAGTTTTGCGACTTGCTGAGGTTGATGCCTCCCGAGAATCTTCCGAGAAACTTTGCATTTTGTATCGTCAGATCAGAGGAGAGGAAGTGGCCTTTTCGCCTCACTAGGTTAATTATTCAGAGGATTTATTTTTAAACCCACTGCCTTAGAGCTTGATGGACGGGTTAAAAATGCATGCGGAAAATCCACAGCGGAGTACAGGAGCTTCGTGAAAATCTCTCTCTCTCTCTCTCTCTCTCTCTCTCTCTCTCACACACACACACACACACACACACACACACACACACACACACACAAACCAACACAGCCAAGTGTATTTTAGATTATGTGCATATCCTGGTGTCTCTCAGTCCTGACCTAGAAGCTGCATGACTATACATGGACTGGCCATTTTATTAGGAACACCTGTGCCCCTGGTCAAGGGCTGTAGTTAATGTTATGTGTTAATGAACTAATTTAGTTAATGAGCAGTGTTCCTATTAAAGTGGCCAGTGAGAGTATTTCAGAGTTCAACATTGCTATATTAGTCATCCCATAAATTGTCATGTTTAATGCTCTGGAGCTTTACTAAAGTTTTACTGGGAAAAGAAATGTGAGGAATTTCCAAACATATCCCGGATCAAAATGGGCGGGGCTTATGTTAAACTCGATCAGCCAATCGCAAACTAGTTCATCTATCGCATCACTGCAGTAGTTTACCTTACGCTTGAAAGCTTGCTGCCAAATTTTAACCCTGGTTTAATGACTTAACATAACAGTATTTCTACCTTTAACTAGTGAACTAGATTCCTTGTTTTAATCACAGAATATAACAGTTTACCAAATGTTAGCTAGCTTGCTAGTAGCTTGGCTGCTTGTTCTGGAGTATCTTGCTAGTAAATTTGGCAGACATTCAGTAATCTAACTATTTTGTTGGCTAAAGTTATTTTAATGATGAATTTGTTAGACTAATATCCTGTATATATAATATGTAATTAAAGCTAGTATTTCATGTTAAGACCTACATTAAGCTACAGTGAAAAAGGAAACACTAGTGGTGATGTTAGTGTTTATTTGTGATCTGACTGAACTTAAATCCCACCCATTTTTAGCTCAGAGACACCTGTCACTCAGAAAAATCAGGACATGTGAATGTCTAATGCAGGAATGTTCTGTCTTTCTCTGTCTCTGTGTTCGATGGGAACAGATGGAGAGGGTTAAAGCTTCTCCATGGAGAGAGAAGAGGAGCAGAAAGCTGTGGTGCATTTTAACGACTGAGGAGAAGAAAAGGAACACTGTTATATAACCTGTGAGTAAGATGAGGCTTCTGAAAATCTGAAAGTCTACATTTCCAGACTACAAACACAAACACACAGAAATGATGTTAAAGTTTGTATTTTGGAATCAGATACAGATAATCAATGTTACTAAACAAAGCCACTGAGATGACATAGTGGATATTTTTAATAAGGCGTGGCCATGAATTAATATATTGCAGCCATTAGTTAATTTTCTGATACCATAAACTATGTAGGTTATGTCTAGGAATTATTACCTTTCCAAAGTCATGGCCATGACTTATTACAGTATTATAATGCAATAATTATTTTAATTATTATTGCATTGCCAGAATTCATGGCCTCAACTTTGGCAATGTAGTAATTTTAGTTAAAATAAAATAACAAAATGGTGGCCACCAATGATTACATTACCAAAACACCTGACTAGGAATGATGACATTGCCAAAAAACATGGCTACGAATGATGACATTGCAAAAAATGTGGCTTTGA
>JAOTRR010000047.1:18215312-18226818 GCA_028570945.1 Gogo arcuatus
GAAACATGCTTCAGTTACATTGTGTTCACTATCATTTCCAGGGGTGCCAATAATACTGGCACATGTGTTTTTGTTGAAAATAATTACTTGTTTTTCTCAGAATACATTTTTCAATTAAAGGTTGGATTTTTCTCTTTTTTTTTTCAGTGTGAGATGAAAGGACTTCACTAAAAGGTGGATTTTTTTTTCCCGAACCCTTTTTACTGATCTTTATAAGGGGTGCCAGTGATTGTGGAGGGCACTGTGTGTGTGTGTGTGTGTGTGTGTGTGTGTGTGTGTGTACGAACGTACAGTGACTTTGAATCTGAGTCTGTGTTCATTAGGGGTTAAAGGTCATCTGTTTTATATTGATATTACAGAGTGCTGAGTTCCAGTGACGCTCTTTCAGAGGGAGGGATGAGGAGAGGAAACGTGTTTCCCATTAGATGGAATGAGTGGGCAGGAAGGAAGTTGGAATCCGGGTGTTTTAAGATGGCCGTGACTGGATTTCCGGTAACACGGGGACGAGTCGTCTGTTTATTAACTCGTGTCGTGTTTTGCTTTCCTAGAAACACACCAGTCTAAAAAATCATAAGTAACGCAACATCACGGAGATGGCATGATACCGAAACCTTGAGTATAAGTCGATATCGATACACGTCCAGTAACATTTTAATACAAATTTAAATATTCAGAACAGCAGAAAACATCAACTTTTAAAAATGTTTAAGTTATTAAAAAAAGGGAAGTTACAAAATGATATCTCAGAAGAGTGCATAGCGATATTTTATCATGATATCCATATTATATCGTTATACGGGGAAGCCATGGCCTAATGGTTAGAGAAGCATCTTTTGGACCTAAAGGTCACCGGTTCGAGTCCCTGGACCAGCACCTAACCCCCAACTGCTCCCAGGCTGCTCTGGGTATGTTGTACATTTCTCTGGATAAGAGCATCTGTTAAATGCCATTAATGTAATATCACCCAGCCCTAATGGGCATTTGGTGCTGAAAATCTACACACTGATGTTACCCTGTTGTGCTCTGGTGGTGTTTTTAAAAAAATATATGTAATGTATATAATTATATAATACCGGTCACTCTGGATCTGTAAACTGGGAAACGGATATCGATGTGAATATGGAAACCTATAGTGATGTGCATCTGATATATTTTTTTTTCTTTTCCCAGGTTACAGTGCTGTCGGTGTCGTGATGTTTGTCATGATGCACCTGTTGTGGTATTGAAATAATAATGAACACGTTAGCTGTTAGCTCGTTACATTCTGTGACCTTGGGTGTTAGAAAGCCGCTGTGTAAATAAATGGAGTGACAGTTTTGTCAAACTCTAATCGGTCTAAATTGATTTCTCAATGAAGTGTGTGTGTGTGTGTGTGTGTGTGTGTGTGTGTGTGTGTTAGATTTGAACATGACATGCTTTATCTAAAGAGAGTGAACTCTGTTCTGTAAAAATGCCACCTATCTAGGCAGCCTAGGTAGTGAGGATATCTTAGAAATGAGGTGATGACTGACTCTGATCTGATACTGTTTCATTCTTTAAAAAATGGTGTGTGTGTGTGTGTCTGTCGGGTCGCCGCACAATGAGACGTCTGCGTCAAAAGTCGAGACAATAAATCCGCTGTGTGTGAATTCCAGCCTGGAACGTCGGACGCCGCTGAAGTGAATCATCCTGAAGTGAAACGGCGCTCTTGTGTTCCTGCTTTCCTTCCTGCAGTGAGGGCGAGGAGTCCTGTGATTAGATCCATCTTCATACATGTTTTATCCCATATAGAGCAGATATACATCCATATTAAAATCCCCCTTAAATGATTTGCATGTTAATGTGATCCTCAAAGGGGAGCGAAATTCACTGTCCTACGTTACCCACAATGCCGTTTGACATCCTGCTCGTAGTGCTGCAGTGGGATTATTATCCCTCGCTTCATCTCTACCTAAACAGCGATGCGGCGGCGCTTTAGTGATCAGCTTCCAAAGCCTCTTTCATGCTCACGTCACCATCGTCATCTCACTGTAGCTCAGCATCATGTAGCAGAATTGCATTCTGGGAATTCACCATTTGCACCAGCGTCTCCACTCGTTCCACTACCGCCGAGTTAGTAATAGTGAGTGCCCTTGCTCTGTTTGTTATTCGGAGCTAAGTGTGAAACCTGACCTGTTTAAGATTTAAACTGAACTGTGTAACTGTGCTAGCAATAGAACGGCACACGACTGCTAACTTCTGACAGGAACAACGGAAATACAGCACCAACCAACAAACCAGCGCCAGAATCACTAAACACATCACAAATATTTCATTAACATATTTAATGGGCCTCAGCTGTGAGGGGGTGGGGCTGCAGCCGTGGTGTGGTGGTGGCGTTGCTGGGGTTGTTTTTGTGGGTGTTGGGGTGGTTGTTCTTATTGTTGGGGGGTAGTTTTGGGTTCATTGTGGCTGTTGTTAAAATGGTTGTTGGGGTTAAAGTGGTGGTTGTTCGGGGGTGGTTGGGATGGATTTTGGGTCGTTGTTGGGTTGGTGGTTGTTGGGGTTAGGGTTGTTATTACGGTGGTGGTTGTTGGGATGGTTGTTGTTTTTCCTGTAAACAGTGTTAAACACGTTTCCACTCTCCTGCGTTAATCAGCTTGTAGGGGTTCAGTTGGAGACTAAAGCTCATGTCCTTCATGCACCGTGTTAATCATCCTCCGGTCTTCTTCAGGGTCAGTTTGTGTTTCTCCACCCAGCAGTGATGTGGAGTAGATTAATATTTTTCTGTATGGTTATTTTTTGCTCTTTGCCTTAATACCTTAATCATCTGCCCCTCTGAGGACACGTTATGTCCCGATGTGTTTTTTTTGTGTGTGTGTGTGTTCTGAAAATAGCATTATATCTCCTGGAGCTGATTACGAAGCCTCCCTTCTCCCCTCATGTCTGTTGTCATGTGATTACCTCGTCGTCTGGAAGCAAAGAACACGCAACTTAAATTCAATAGAACCGACCAAATGGGTTCTCGTTCCACCAGATGCTTAGGAGAACAGATCAGCCAGGCCGACGGGGATGAGATGTGGACGGGCGTGGCTCAAACACCACTGCCTTGTACACTGGATATTGTAATTAATTTTAATTTAAAGATGGTTCGTAAATTAACACGTATAGATACTGAATGCTAAATAACTAGCATGCTAATGAACATCTTGTACATAAACACACAAGCCCTCCAGTTACGCGTAGTAACGTTGTACACTGTTTCATTACGCAAACATGCATTACAACTCCATATCAGCTATACACATTAACCAAAGCAGCGTAGAGAAGAATTATTGGTGGAACGTTGCTTCTCATGCTTTAGTGTTTTATTTCGGAGCTTTACGTAGGGTTATAACTTTATTCTACACCACAACACTATCGAATTCTGGATTCTGATTGGTCAGAAGGCTAGATAAGTTTCTGTAACAGGTTTACTTTAATGCACTCGTTCTAACACGTTGTGGTTTCTATAGTAACGGCGAGCGCTCTGTATAAACAGAGTAAAGAACGTGTTTCCTGTAAGGATGCATGTGGGGAGTCTCCAGTGTCAGCGCTGTAAGTTTGAGCTTTCCACCATCGAGCCCACAGGTTTTATAGTTACATACCTGAGCGATAGAATGTAACTATAAACGGATAAAAAGTATGACAAGTTTCATAAATAACAGTAGGAAACTAATCAAGTGGTCACAGTGACTCCGCTTCATCACACCGTCGTGGTGTTGATTATTTTCCTGTAACAGCACCACACGCAGGGTTTTATTCCTCACATATTGATGGTAGTATTTGAAAATGTAAAATATATTTCAAGGCAAAATAAAGTGTTTCACAGGGAGTGAAAAAACAAACCTAAAACTGAATGAACTGAGTGTTAGGAGACTTTATTGATATCGATGTCTCTTATAGCCATACACTATTTAATTTATTTATTTATTTTACTTCAAAACCAGGAGGATCCATACAAGATTAACAAGTAATTCCCTTCACGGCGTTTCTCCGGTAGAAAGATTTCTGTTTGTCGTCTTCGCCTTGACCTTGAGTAATAAAAACGCCACTTTGCATTTTCTCCTCAATCTCTGCTGCTGGATGTGTTACCTGAGCCTCAGGAATTTTTTTTTTAAGCTTTGCGTGTCCCGCCCCCACCCCTATTTCCATACACCGTTTACCCGACCTGCTGACTAAAAGCAACACACAATTATGCAACATTTCAACAGTTAAGCCACTTAATCTCCTTCACCCTCAGCTGAACTCCCAAACTTTCAGAAGGATGTGAAGGAGTTAGGATTCCTCTTGGCACCGATTCCTGGAATCTCATGGAATTCATCCAGGGTGGGACAGTTGGTGAAATAGTTACAAAAAAAAAAAAAAGAAATCTGTCCAGATGCACCAGATGTTTCCGGAGTCTTGTTGGGGATTATTACCATCCTCGCATCTTCCGTTTAATCTTTCAGAACTGGTTCCTGACTCAGAAACGAGAGCGCAGGCGTGCACTCTCATCGTGAAAATGATAGAAGATTGAAAACCATACAACCAGATATCTTCTCACGGCAACCTGTGACATCATAACATTATATGCAAATGAGCAAAACAATGCTGTCGATATTTGTTATAGTTGGTTAATGTTTATGGAAGGAGTCTCCAGTGTCGGAGGTATGTGAGGCTGGAAGTTTCTTGTACATCTTGTGATGTGTTGTTGTGTCCTTAATAAAAAGTGTAATCACTGTGGGGTCAGAGGAATAAAACACTTCAGGAGGTGGTGTTATAGGGAAAATAATCGACTTTGAAGTGGTCACAGTGACTCCGCTTCGTCACACCGCCCTGCTGTTGATTATTTTCCTCTAACAGCATCACACACGCTGCTTTGTTCCTTACATGTGGATGCTGATGGTGTGGTGTACTGATACTTATACACTGTTCAGGAGTTGTTCTTTATCTTTATCTGAATCAACCAGGCTACAACTCTAAACGCTTAAGGAGCATAAGCACGCTAAGTCACGGTATTCTGTCACTTTTCTACATTAAATTCATTTTGATTTCTGTATTTGTGTGAGGTGAATCGTTTTCTGGTGTAAAGAATCGACTCCAGAGCTTCAGGGTTGACTCCTTAGTTTTCAGCTCCATGAATCAGTGAATCAGTTTTTGAGGCTCTTTGACGTCCTTTGATGTGAAGTGAAAGTAGGATGGAGTCTTTCTGGGCCTTTGGGATATTCTTTCTGAAATGTTTATAAATTAAATGATTTCACAACACACTTTCTTTAGATGTTCTGACATTCTATTCAGTTTTAATAAAGAATTAAGTTTTAGGGTTTTTCCATGGGTCTAAATGGAAGCAGCTTAATCTTTTGAAAAGGAGATTTTTTGTCTTTTTGAGTGTTGCATCATTTTCATTCATTTCTTTAAAACAAATATAACGTTTTAAATATAAGAAACAACAATACTTTTTATAATAAATAATAAAGCATGCACAAAACTCATTCGATCTCTAAACCACTTCCTCCTGACGCTCATCAGATACAAAAGTGTGTGTGTGTGTGTGTGTGTGTGTACGTACAGTGGCTAGAAGCTGAAGACCAGTGTATACAGGATTTATAACCTGTTTCAGACTGCTTTACAAATATTTGTCTCCTCTCACACTTCCCCCGACGCTGCTCCTGTATCTGAGGCGACACATGAACTGACGAGACGTGACGGACGTTTATAAACCTTTTTTTTAAAATCCCACTCATCGACTCCCATTCTGTGTTTGACACACTTACTGAAATAATCTTTATTATTTATCATTACATCACAATCATCGTAGAATTAAATCAATCAAAAGTATTAAAGAAAGAATTATATAAATGAAAGAGAGCAAGATGGATTAAAATGTGAAGAATTGGATTATAGTGAAAGAATGAAGAAAAAAGAAGGAATTAAACGAAAAATGAGAGAAATAAATGACAGAAATAAAGAAAAAAGAGAGAAATAAAGAGAATTAGTTCATCAAAATAGATTTAAAATATTTAGCAAGTTTAAGTGTTTCAGAAAATAAAGTAACGAAAGAGATAAAGAAAAACGGAGAGTGAAATAGCAGAAGGGGAAAGAAAGGAAAAAAGAAAGGCTAGAATTGTGGAAGGACAGGAAGAAGAAAGAATGAGTGAAGAATTAAAGAAATGGATTGATGGTGGTGAAGAGGATCTCAGTAAAGTGTGTGTGAGAGAGAGATTTCTGTCTTCTACAACTGCTGCTTCACGTCACACCATTTACACGACACATGACACGGCGCTTATGCAAAGCAAGCGCGCGCGCGCACACACACACACACAGAGTAAAGCCTGAGGCGGATTTGATTTCTTCCTTCCTCATGAATTACTCATTACATTTTATCTTCCTCTTTTTTGTTACCTTTTATTTTTAGTGGCCATGTCTTGGCACATTTAAGTCGTGTAGTAAAATGCGTAGGCATAAAGATTGTTTAAGTTTTGAATAAAAAAGCGGGAGTGTTCTCTACACTGAGGTTTGGTCTGGAGTGTGGAGGAGTCTCGCAGCTTTCACACGTGACTGATGGCTGGAACGGGAAGGGCGTGTACGCCGAGGAGGCGTGAGGCCATAAATACTCTGTAAATACACCCACGTAACCCCTCCCCCCTCCACCTCGACTCACGCTGGAATTGTGACATCATGAGCCGAACATCTCGGCAGTACACAGGCATGAGAACGTGGCACGTGCGGAATTTTTAGACACGATTTCGGAAACTGTTACGAAAACAAGAACTTCGGTGCCATGCAGGTGTTTCAGCGCAGTACTGACTTCCCCTCATCATGTACCGAGTTACATCCTGTTACACCACTGGACTCTGATTGGTCAGAAGGTGTTGATTAATTCTCTATAACAGCACCTCTGACAGTAGTGCAGGTTTATATTAATGCACTCGTTCTGATACGCTATTGTTTCCATAGCAACAGCTCATTCGCGGGGACGCTCCACATAAACCAGTTTAAAAACTGTTGATATGGTGAAGTTTTCTGTAAGGCGATGTTTAACGTTTATGGAAGGAGTCTCCAGTGTCAGAGGTGAAGCTGTAACTGCTTTTTGTTTTTTCTAATTAACTTCGACAGAGACAGCCGAGGGAACTAACTTGGACATTCTGCAACATTAAATGCAACTCTAAATGGTTAAAAGCATACCATGTAATTCTTTAATAAAGACCACATTGTAATTATAGGTAAATTGCTGTGGTGTAAGAGGAACACTTCTCTCCATGTTTGTTTCTTTTGCTGAGGGAAGAAGTACATTTTTCATCTCAATCTCAGGAACGCAAATGAGCCGTAGCTATGATATAAAGATTTTTTTTTTTAAATATTGTGCGTGCCAGAAATCGTGATGAATTTTTGTAACTGTTTAACGACTAGCAGAAGGTAGCAGGAGTGAGCCAGCATTGCTGTGGAATGAATCAGCGGAAGAATGAATCAGTTGAATGAATCAGTCTTGTGAATCTGTTCAGTGAATCTTTCAGAGGAAACGGTTGAATGAATCGGTCCAATGAATCAGTTGAATGAACCATGTCAAATGACTCTTTCCATAGAATCTGTGGAGTGAATGAATCAGGGAAATGAATACTCGATGTTTTAGGACCAACTGCCTCTTTAATTTAACGTTTAAAGGTCTGTCTTTGTTTATCTCTTTTCCTTTTCCTCTTTCACATAAGAGATCATTTCAGTCATGCTCAGTCTTCTGTAACGGGTATCGTGTGTTCCCACCTGACTGTATTTAACAGAATGCTACGGAGCGCGAGCCGTGCGAGACCAGATATGACGTATAATTCCCGAGGCGGTGAGTCCATTGTTGTGAAAAGCCCAAGCTGAGACATTAGCTAGTTAGCAATGTGGCAGAGTCGAGGTGCATCACGTCTCTGTTGAGAGAGTTGTTTTCCTGTTTCTGAACATTTGTTTTGTTCAAACAGAGGCTCTTTATAACATATTTTTATTTACACAGTAGGACCGCCGTATCCTCTGACTCGCTCAAGCGTACAAGCGTGGCATCTCGAACCACACACCTACTTTCACTTTGTTCTCCTTATTTAAACTCCGGCTTTTGCTAGATTTTCTTGTTTGTTTTTATTTTCCATGCCGGTGCTCGTTATGTTCCTCACTTCTACTGTCTTTTCATGCCTGGTGTTTTTTGTTGCTTTGATTATTGTGTGTAAATACAAGGTTTCCGCACTTGCATCCGTCTCCACACCTCGATCCTGATAAACATTGAGTGGAAATGTCAGAATCCCGAGAGAGAGAGAGAGAGAGAGAGAGAGAGAGCATTCACGTAACGTTTATTGCAGTATATTGTAATAATTGTTTTGTTTTATTATTAGTTACTGTTGTTGATGTTATATTGTGTGTAGTTTATAAATGAAACTATCATATGTATGTATGAACATGAAAAACAAGTTCTGTATGTGGTTTGCTCCTGTCTGCGGTTTTGGTTCTCCGTGTTAGATCTTGGAACGTGTCCCCCGTGGATACGTCACTCCCACTGTATCTGCCGATGTTTTGTTAGCGTGTTGTTTTGAGTCACAGCCGGTTGTTTTACATTGAGGCAGTCTGAGTGGCGAGTGGCAAATGGCAAGATTTCATTCACTTTACCTTTATTTTTAAACTATTTCACATTACTGTTAAAAATGTTATAAATTTCCACTGAAAATAAAAAATGTTAATTGACACGAATTGTAAGTTTTCCAAATGCATCGATGTTGTGATGAAGTACGTCACAATACACTTTTCCGAGATTTCATATATTTTTATTTATTATTGTTGATTTTACTTTAAAGCTTTAAAAATGTAAAGTGTTTTAATTTTACTGCGTCACCTTTTTGTATTTTTGTTTTTAGTTTTTATAGCTGTTGCAATAAAATATCAAATTAGTCGAGCTAAATGAAATGAAACCAGTTAGTTGGTTAAATGGAGTAGCATGTCGTTAATTAAATAAGTATCGTAGAATAAAAAAAATGAAATGATCTAAATTTATTCTTATGTTATATTACTGTATTGTGGACAAGCCTGAGACATCGTGTTCTAGAGACGTCTGTAAATATCAGTATGTTTGAAAATATTTCAGTATTATGATTTTGTTTGTGCTGTTTCCCCCTGGGTTTAGGACATGTGTGAGCAGAGGGAGTCTGTGGCGTCCGTCTTGCAGTCGGAGGACGAGGTGTTCTCGTGGCCCGGGCCGAAGACGGTGCGGTTACGGCGCACGTCGCTGGGCTTCGGCTTCACCCTGCGCCACTTCATCGTGTACCCGCCCGAATCCACCGTACATTCCACTTACAAGGTACGCTCCTCCCTCGGCTCCTCCCTCCCTCTCCGTCTCTCCTTTCACTTTCACTAACGTCACTCCCTCCATCACCAGTTCTTCCCATGGAAATGAAGCAGAATTTTACCCAGAAGGCATTGCAGTCCAACAAACATTTCACCTGCTGATTTGATTTCAGAAATAATTTCAGTTTGTAGGAGTTCTGCTGGAAGTTCCACACTAAAGTGCTGTGTGTGGTTCTTTAATAAAATAGAACCTGTAAGTGGTATAAGAGGAATAAAACACCTCGGAATGTGCTGTTGGAGGAGAATGCTCACAGTGGGAACAGTAACTCAGGTTGATTATTTTGCTCTAACAGCACACCGCAGTTTCAGGGATGTTGTTCCAGGTAGCTCCGCCCCCTCAGTTTTGTGCTGTCAGTGTGAAGGAACTCGTACACACTTACCATCAGAGGAGTGTGTGAATTTCTGTCATGTGTTTTCTCTCTGTACTTTTCCCCTGTGGGTATTTCCCCAAGTGTGTGTGTGTGTGTGTGTGTGTGTGTGTGTGTGTACTGTGCACAGCACTGTAGCGTGACTAACTCTGTGCTGAGTTTAATCAGACTTTATAAAGTTTCTCTGTTTCAGAGATAATCTCTATCTCTCTCTCTCTCTCTCTCTGACTGTTTTAATAAAAGTGAGTAAGCAGATCTGAATAATAATAAGTAGAACAGTGTGTGTGAACTGTGAGCTGGAGTGATGACGTGTCTCGGCGAGATGGACGCCGTGTCTCTAATCCGTGTCTTCTGTTCGCAGGACGAGGACGGGGATCATCGAGGTAAGAGTCTCCAACTTCACACACAGTCAGATAATAAAATCTTCATTCATTCATAGTGAAAATTCACATTTTTATCTGACTGCGTTTGATATTTTTGTTTATATCAGCTGTTCAGTTACATCTAAAGTTTGTGATTTAATTCATAAATTCATATTTCACTCTATTAAAAAAAGTTTGAATTTTTTAAAAAGTAGTGTAATTCTTCCTTTTTTAAGTAATCTAATCTAAGTAAATTAAGTTTTTTTTTTTTTAAATTTGATCTTACTTCATATAATTACTTCACTTATTACATCTTATTTAATTCTAAGTGATTACTTCACTTTTTAAGTAACCAGGTCTTATATTTAATTTTAATTTCTTTTGCTATTTTTAAGTAATTTATTGTTTTATTTTCATTAATAAATTTAATATTTTATCTCACTCTGGAAATTGTTTATATTTAAGTAATCCGTTATTTTATTTTATTAACTAATTATAGATTCTTTCTAATTAATTGTTTTGTTTTGGGGCAGTTGGTTAATTAATTTTAAGTAATAATTAAAATGTAATTTTAATCTTAGTAATTAAAAAAAATTAAGTATATTATTTAACTTGATTTTGATTGTAATTTTATTTTTAAATAATTAGTTCTTTTAATTTGTCATTAAATGTTTTTTCATTCTGAATAATTTTATTCTTTTTGATCAGATACTTTTGTTTTATTTAACTAAGTAATTGAAATATAATAATACTTTAAATATTTTTATTCTAGTAATTCATTTTGTTTCATTTTATTTTAGTAATCTGTTTTGGGTTTATTCAGTCAGTGCGGTTGTGTTCATGCTTGACTCACACACTTGTTTACACTCGTTTACCCTGATAAAGTTTGCCCCTGGACTGTGTGTAGTGTGTAAATCGCCCCAGAACTCTTGTGCACTGACGTCCTGTTGTCGTGTCTTTCCTCGTGTCTGTTTACTCTAAAAGTCGCCGGCGCTGTTCACCATGTTCAAATCAGGATCACGTTTGTGGACGTATTATTTATCACTACACGTCTGACGTCCTGCTCTCTCTCTCCCTCTCTCTCTCCCTCCCCCCCGATCGTGACCTCATGCCGACTCGGCTCGGGAAGGATGAGCGGCTGCAGTGGGAAATAAACCCTCAACATTCCTGTGTGTGTGTGTGTGTGCGCGCACGTGTGAAATGTCCTGATGATCAGTGGGATTTTTACACCATGGCTTTATAGCCAATACAGCAGTGCCACCTGCTGGACGTGACTGACCTCACACAGCGCTGACATTAGGTGATTAGGTTCAGATGGGTCAAGCAGAGAGGGGGAGAGAGGGAGACAGAATATACAGCTCTGGAAAAAATTAAGACCACTTCATTTTTTTCTTAAATCAGCATCTCTATGTACGGCAGCCATTTCAT
>JAOTRR010000047.1:18230193-18241205 GCA_028570945.1 Gogo arcuatus
GTGTATATATATGTATATATATATATATATATATGTATATATGTATGTGTATATATGTATGTGTATATATATATGTATATATGTATGTGTATATATGTATGTGTATATATATATATATATATATATATAAGGGATGGAGGAAAGTATTTGGCTGTGTAATAAGGCAATGATGTGGCCTGTCCAGACGGGGCACGAGGATTAAAACCGTTCTCCTCTTGAGGATGACCTGAGAGAGAACGGAGGTGGAGACACCCTTACACACACACACACACACACACACACACACACACACACACCCTTACACACACACACACACGGTGTTAAATCCTCATGCTCTAAATGGTTATAAATTGAAAATATTATATAACAGGCACCAGGAGTTGTAGAATTCACTGCAGCTGATCGCTGTGTTATGGATAGATAGTCGTGTGTGTGGGGGGAGAGAGAGAGAGAGAGAGAGAGAGAGAGAGAGAGAGAGAAGAAGGCAGGGGAGGAGGGGGAGAGCTCTGCCATCTGAACAGAATGTATAATCAAGCCTTCGTCATGTGAACAGTCGCAGCTCTTGGAGGAAAGAGAGAGCAGAAGAGAAGAGACAGAGTAGAGGGTGTGTGTGTGTGAGAGAGAGAGGGGGGGGGAGAAAGTGTGTGTGTGTGTTGGCGGCTTAAAAAATGGAGCGAGTGCAAAGAGAAGGAGAAGCAGTCGCCGCTCGGCGCACAAAACGGCGAGCGCAAGCAGGTGGCATCGCCTTATTTTTAACGTCTCGTACGCAGTTATGTAATGACTTCAGTACACCACTTTAATATTTTTCTCTCTCTCTCTCTTTTTTCCCCACCCCATCCTCGTGACTCCTGATGCGATCTAATGGCTGCAGCTTTCACGGGAGATCGCTTGTGTGGTAAGCTCGAGAACGCTACGTGTTGTCGTGGTAGCATGATCCATCATGATCTCATTCCCAGATGTCATGCATGTACAGCTGGTTGTTCTGAACGTTTGATAAGCGTGCCGATAGCTCGTAGCATGCACGCACCTGTTTGATTTCCAGCCAGCGTGTTTGCAATGCCTCGCCCTTTTTAATTCATCATCGTCTCAGTCTTTTCTCCGAATGAAGAACTTTGACCTCTGGAACTTGACAAGGGAGGGGCAAAGTTCTCCACCAATGAGTTCGGCTGTACGTAACTCGACTCTACAGGTATGTCAGGTGAAAGTCCACTGCTGTCGTCTTGTCTTGACTCGTAGTCGGTGCTAGCAGAGGTGTTGGAGTCATCAGAAACCATGTTGGACCCTTTAGCACTTTAGAATCTCGGGGATTATGATTACGGAGGTCAGATTTAGTGCGGTGGCTAGCGGGGGAAACCGCTCACACCTGGCCTCTGTTTCTCTACGGACGCGTTTGGTGACCCAACAGGTGGGCTCAGAATTTAAACCAACACTAAAATAGTACCTAATCTGGCTAATGTTGAGTGTTGGCATGCTGGTTTTGGATGTCTGTTAGTGCTTTTAGCATGTGGAATTGTGATTGCTGTTAAAGGGAAGTGGCTATCTGTTTGTACGCCAAGATGAGATTAGATAATACATGCATCGATGGCTGACTGCTTTTGTTTTTAGTTTTTATTTTTAACCCTTTTTTCCCTGTTACTAAATCTCGATTTGCATTTAACGTCCATGCAGAATGTCAATACGCTTATAGATTGAGATTTCTGACCTGTCGGACTCCCACACGCGAACTACAGCACCCACACATCCTCATTAAAGGTAGCACCAGCACTGGTTTGTGCAAATTCTTATCTGACATGAGTCTGTCTTTCCCGCAGGCATATTCCCAGGATGCCTACCTTAAAGGTCATGATGCCTACAGTGGAAACGCTCGCCACATCCCGGAGCCACCTCCCATATGTTACCCACGAGTAGACTGTAAACCCCTCGGGATGGCTGAGGCGACAGAAATCACCACCTCAGGGGGGCTGCAATCTGATTTGGGGTACCGCATGGAGATACCTGTACCCCCTTCGCCTCCATCGCCTCCACTGAGAATCCCGAAGACTCAAACGGCAGTGTGCGTGTGCAACGAAAGCGTCCGGACGGTGGTGGTGCCGGCGGATGTACACGTGGGTCACATGGTTCCTGGAGAGTACAGTCACGCGGGTCCCGATCCTATGCTGATGAGAACAAGGTCGTATCTTCACCCACGCAAACCTGACCTATATTCTCCAGGTTACCATGGAGATTCGTATGCCGTTCCACCGCATCGTTATCATCCGTCTTCTTCCAGTGTTTCTCCGGCTTCCCGTCAAAATATCGACTGGCGGACGTATCAGACTTACAGGGAGTACATCGACCACAAAGGCCTCCACACGTACAGTCGGACGATTCAGGAGCGCCTGGACAGTTTGCGTGCTGCCGCGGCTGCTTCCCAGACCTCTTCAAACTTTGCGCAAAAAGCCACTTGGGGCAGTAAAATCCGACGCAGGAGTACGTCGCATGACCGGTCCTATCAAGGACCCCCTATGCTTCCGACTCGCAGTGCCTCCCAGGATCGGATGATTGGGGCGGAAAGAGCGTCCCGAGCGGAAGACTGGCCTCCTCGGAGCATCTCCTCAGACGGGATCGTCCGGAACGCTCGTTTTCATTCCATAGACTACGTCGAGCACAGTGAAATGGCTCCTTGGCCTGTTGATCGGAGAGGTTACACCAGGACGGAGCAAGGACCTCGTCCCAGTCGGCAACCCGTTCCCCAGAGACTGGTGACGTATCCGCATTCCTACGGAAACAACGTCCGAGGTAGATCTGGTCCACATCAGCTGAGCTGTAGAACGGACATCCCGCCTCCTGCGGTTTCTTCCGACAGAATCTCGCGCGTTAACAAAAATCAGCCCAAAGAGGCACAGTCAAGTAAAGACCCAAGACTTTTAAGTCATCACGTTGGGGTTTCTGTGGCTAGCCAGCAGTCCAGGACTCGTGTCGAGATGATGCAAAGTCCAGACCCGGTCAAAGAACCCTCAGTGGGTCAAAGGTCAACCTCCTGCTCTCTGCCTACACCTCAGAGGCAGGCACAACCCGCAGCTCCGGGGCAGAGGATCCACCTGCGGGATCTCAAGGGATTATCGGTGAATGGGTGCAGTCCAGGGGAAGGTGTGGTGATGAGAGAAAAACCCTCCACGGGGAAAAGCACACCGTTACGCCATCAGTCCTACATCCAGGCGCAGGAGCATCAAGACTCCCTGTTTAGCTCTGCTAACCTGAACGAATCACTCGACTCTATCCCCTTCATTGGTAAGTGCTGCCAACTCAGTCACCATAGCAACAAGCTCAGGAAGCATGTGTGTGAGATTTGTGGAAGAATAATTGCCAGGATTGAGTCAGTAATTGGAAAGGCAGAGTTGGAGAGGTTTCTCACGTTATACTGTCTCACACACGGTACCAAAATATCTTTAAATGTTTTTAAACATCACATTTTCCAGTGAATATTTAAAATTGTTTAAATTTAATTAGTTTTTTTTTTTACATTAAATAAAACCATCAAGTTCAGGTTTTCACAGATTTTCTTAAATCACAACACTTTAGTTCATAAACCAGTATATCGTGATATATTCTAGAAAAGTGTCATGATGTGATGTATTTTGTCGATATTCTGATAAAGTTACGCAGTGTTTAGAAAGTATACCCACGCGTGTTTCTGACTAGGCCTATGATGTCCCGATGTGTGAAATTTAATTTTGCTCTTTGCTGAAATTGTTCCTATGTTGTGATACGATACATTCTGACGTGGTTTTTTTTTTTTTTTTTGCCTCCGTGACCAAATTTGCGTAACATGATGACGTAGAAAAGGACAATTTTAAAGGTATCGGATTTAAGTCAAATCACTTTGCTAGTCTGTTAAAGTATTTACACATTTTTTTAGTTTACAGATATGAATGAATTTTTACACACTGGTTGTTTCTCCTTTTTTTTTTCCATTTATAATCAGTATGCAGTTGTATTGATTTTAAGTTGTTGGAGTGTAAAATAGTTACCGAGTAGTGTGAAAAATCCCTACAGTCAGTTGTTTTAGCCAGCTGTCGCTACTGTATGTCGTACGTTTTCTAACGTGTGAGAACAAAACCAAAAGGACCACAAGTGCAAAAACTAATGTCTCAGAAATTATCTTCTTGTTTAGTAATGACTGGTAAACTTTAATGAACTATAAAATCTGTTGCTGTTCAAATCATTGTTACAAATGCTTCTGACATCGTGAAACAGCTTCTTGATTATCGGTCTTTGTCGGTCAGGTGAAAGCAGTAATGCCGGAGACTGTTATTTGGATAAATTGTCATCTGTTAACAACACTGGTCTATGTGACCTGACTGCAAAAAGTCGGAGTGCTGACCCCACGTTGCTGCTTCCAACCTCGTACTTGAATATTCACCAGCTATCTTTTTTATGGTGTAAGTGCGTTTACCTGTGAACACTTGTGAAACTACAAATCTCTTGATTTTTTTTTTTTTTTCCATAAAGAAAATCTTACCCCATGGTTAACTTTTCTACCTTTTCCATCGTAGGATTTACGACTGCAGTCTTTCACACAACACGGTCGAACCGTTTCACTGATAAAAAGAAGCAAACGAAAAGAAAATGCTCCGAGTTGACTACAATGGTGATTTAACCCAAAATGCACTTCGGTTGTACGTCATCTGTCCAAGGCTGATGTACGTGTACTCGTTGGGAATGGAAAAAGTTTTCCATTGTATTCTGTACCATATTTTCAGTGTTCATGTAGGAATGTAAATATCTGGGTTACACATGCTCGCGTTAAATAAATAGATGAACAAGACAAACCTTGAGAAATTTCTTAATTACAGTATTTATCCTGACATTCCGCAACTTTAGTCTTCTCGTGGTAACAGATTTGTAGGAAAGGTTACAGCTTTACCTCTGAGCGTTAGAAAGCGCTGAGTCTGGAGTTCTCCTATAAAACGTTAAATTACACTAAGCCTCACCATAACAAGGCTTTATGACTGATCTGTTACTATAGAAACGATGCCGTGTCAGAGTGAGCGCACTAATCCTAAATAAACCAGCGATGGATTTTTCCAGCTTGCGTCCCGTCAGCAGAACACTTTCAGATGTTAAACAGACGAGTCGGTGGTAATCGATTGCCTGTATTAATACACATTGACGTTGTGTAACTGGAGCTGTAACGAGTTCATTACAGTCTGTTGTTTTTAAATCAAAAACCACTCTGCTGCCTGATGGCTCTCGCTTGGTTTCATTATGGTCTTCGTGGATTTTATTTTCGTTTTTAATGTGCAGCTTTTAATCATTAGGTAACAGTCTGGCCAGGGGATAATAAACAGCAACAAAAAAAGGGATTTGGCCGAGAAGCCGACCCAGTCTCAGATGAAACTTGGGGTCACCTCCGTGAAGCTGGCACCCCCTGTGATGAGGGTGTGAATAAAAGTGTATTGATATGTTTGTGCACGCAAAATAAACATGCGCTTCATGACTTAAGTTACTAAACGTTATTTTCTTGAATGTGACATCACTCAGCGTCCCGTTAATGAAGCACGTATGTTTACTTTGCGTGCACAAACGAACCAGACGTGATTCACGATACGGCAAAATCTTAGCATCTGTAAAGTCACACGCAGTGTTGTCCTCCTACACGGAAAATCCATCACCATCAGGTCGTTATTTTTGTCTGACAGAAGCAGCATGCTGCGGACACGACGGAGCGCGACGTTCGCTCGCTTTCTGTCACGGCGAATAATTTTGCGGTTGGTTTTAGCGACATGCGGTGAGCATTGCATCAGTGCATCAGGAGGATAAAAATAATAGCGAGGTTGTGTGTCTGGGTTTCTGCAGACCGACCCGAGATCACATCCTGCGTTTATTTTATTTCCTTTTTCCAAAGAATGTTAGATTATTTAATGGACCGTTTGAAGGAACATCTCACGTTCGGTTTAATATCACTTTTTCCGTGTTAGTATATAAATATAAAAAATGACAAACTGTGAGTGTCTTGGTGCTTAATGACGTGAACACGTTCCGTACAAATAGAAATGAACGTTTACGATTTGCAGCAGCAGAATCGCTCTCAAAACTGTTCCAAAGTAAAAGCAAGCAAGACGTTTGTTAACTTATTTCTCGGCACTTGATAAAAAGGTGATCTATGTTCATCGACCAAACAAATCATTTTAGAATAAAAACAAACAAAAATGATCTGAAAGAAAGAATATTCCAACATCAGGGATTGTTTATGACCAAAAAGTCAGTGATACACGATATGTAGGTTTACGAACGATTAATTAATTGATGATTTGCATAATTAAAAAAAATCAATTTATCTTATTGTGTATATACAAAACGGGTACATTCGTTTTTAATTATTTTTAAAAACTGAAAAGAATAAGAAACAAAACATCGAATCAGCTCCTTCTAATCAGTGTGTTTTGTAAATCCAACGTATTTAAAAAAATAATTAAAAGATTTCATGATGTCTTAGAAAAAATGTCTCATCACATCATTCATCACTGTCGATATTCTAGAACTGATTTGTTTCGGAAGGTTAGGACTGGGAACAGCATAGTGACGTTATTGTGTGGGTTGATGATGAAAGCGTGTCGAGTTTGCGTGCGAGTCTGTAGAAGTTTCTCGACAGGAAGTGCAGCAGCGTTATCCCGGATCAGCAGGTGGCGCCGTGGAGCTTTGCGGTATTTTTTTTCACACCTCGCTCCTCTCCGGCCGCGACTGGAACTGGGGCATGGGGTTTAATTTTAGCCGCTGAAGCCCCACGGCGCTGAGCAGCTTTGTACTCTGGGCTTTTTTAGACTCAGGACCTCAAAAGTGTTTAGCTCTCTGAAAAACAGGGCACGGAAAAAAGACACGGCGGATAAAACTGTCCTGGTTTCGAGAAAAGTTTCATGGTGGAGTTGTGAAAGAAAGCATGGCGGTCGATCAGGCCTGAACATCCAGAACTGACGTTTAAACAAAATCGTATTTATCTCACACACACACGCAAAACAAAATAAAATGGAAATGCAGCCGGTGTCTCAGGTGTTGTCGGAATTTTATGTAGGGAATTAAACAGGGATTACAAGCCTTCAGCTCTGGAAGTTTCCCTCTTGTTTATGACTTTTATGGATTCAGGAATTTGTTATATAACTAGCTTTTGAGATGTTTGAAGAAATAGGCAAAAGATGTCGTCAATAAATAAATAAAGCGCACACCATGTGTCTCGGAAATTCACCCGTGTTTTGGCTCATGTAAGAAACTGTATAACTTTTAATCGACTTTCTCTCTTTAAAGCCCAGATTAAAGACATTCTGTTTAAAACTGGACAGTTCTTCTCCAGGATGCGTCGGAGGTAAATCAGAGGAATGTGGCAGGATCTATTTATTTGCTTATTTATTTATTGTTCTATCCAGTTTCACATCTTCAGATCCAACGTGACTAATGGTGAGAGGTGTGTAGGCGTTTCGACAAAGTGTGGCCGTCTGTCCACTCAGAACTGTTCAGCACTGAGCGTTATTATTGATAAAAACAAAATAATAATAATATGAATCTCTGTATCTCTATACATCTGTCTTTCTGTGTTTCTTTTTCTCAGTCTGTGTTTATCTGTGTATGCATATATGTCTATCTGTCTATCTTTCTCTGCATCACTGTCTCTAATACTTTTTATCCATGTGTTCTCTCTATCCATCAGTCTCTCTCTCTCTCTCTCTCTCTCTCTCTCTCTCTCTCTCTCTGCTAATCATGTGGCCACAATGTGATTTTAATGTTATAAATTTCCCAGACGAGCCAGCGAGTCCGAGTGTGGATCAGGACGCCACTCACATCTGTGCGTCGGCTGTGATCTCCACGGCACAGAGCGCAGCGGCCGACTCTCCCTGCTCCGACACGTCCAGCCCTCTCATGCGCAGACAGCTGTCTCACGACCAGGGTGAGAGACACGCCTCCACCTCCCTCTGTAAACTGCTGTATAACCCAGCCACTGTTTCACTTTCACTCTGTGTGTGTGTGTGTGTGTGTGTGTGTGTGTGCAGAATCTCTCAGAAGCGCTATTCTGGAACAAAGTGGAACCAAAACGGAACGCTCCAAATCATATGATGAAGGTTTAGACACGTACAGGGAGGAGGGGCGACGGTAAGCCCTCACATTATGTGGTCTGTGTGAGTGTGTGTGTGTGTGTGTGTATTATAAACTGCTCTTTCTGCTCTTGCCTCTCCAGGCGTTCCAGTAAGCCCAGTCTGAAGGTGTTCAGGAAGGTGAGGTGTTCATTACACATCATTAGCTGTTTAAAAGCTTCTTTTACCTCTGTCACCATGGTAACGTTCACCTTAATGACTCCTGATCTTGTTTTTAAACAGAAATAATCTTTGATTGGCTACAATAACATCTGGGGAAGGAGCTGTGATTGGTTATGGTGGGATTTTGGGCGGGGATCATGGCCCGCTTGGAATCCGCTTGGTTAATAATCAGAACTGCAGGGAGAATTCGGACAGATTTTTTTTTTCTTAGCGTTGCAGCATGTCTGATATTTAGTACAGTTGAGAGAGAGCAACACGGATGATGGGTGAAACATTTAACCAGTAACCTGAGCACTGCCCTTTTCTTTAGTGTGTGTGTGTGTGTGTGATGGTTATAAAACTAGCCTCCTCATGCTGCGTGATATGTTTTCACTCTGCAATCAGGACCCTTTTTTTTTTAAATGCAGGCTTTCGATGGTCATAAATCGTCAGATGACTCCAGTTCCAGGAGAGACTCCTGCTCAGACATCTTCACTGATTTCTTTAAGGAGGGCTGGCTGCATTTCCGACAGCTCACCACGGATAAGAACAAAGTAAGCCTGATCACTTGGGTACACTTTCACATCTCGTTAAATCCATCAGCCGGGAGTGGTTTATTTTTAACCGTGATGGGGTTTATGCTAACGTTATGCTCTGTGTAGCGTGTGGGTGGAGGAATGCGGGTGTGGAAGCAGATGTATGCGGTGTTGCGAGGCCACTCCGTCTTCCTCTATAAGGACAGAAAGGAGGCTCACGTGCACTTGCAGCTAGACGACGAGCCGCAGCAGGTGAGCATCAAAGCCTGTCTCATCGACATCTCCTACAGCGACACCAAGCGCAAAAACGTCTTCCGGCTCACTACGTCCGACTGCGAGTACCTGTTCCAGGCTGAGAGTCGGGACGACATGCTGTCCTGGATACGGGCCATTCAGGAGAACAGCAACCTGGATAACGAGGTGTGTGTGTGAGAGATCGCTGCCTGTTTCTGATTGGCTGGCATGCTTTGTTATGAATTTAAAACACTCCGTGTCATGCTGTTCTAGAAAAACAATCAACGCCGGAGTGGTGTTACTGTTACCACCATGAACTTGATTAATTTCCTTTAAAAGCACATTCCTGAGTGTTTTATTCCTCTTATACCACAGTGGTTAATTGTTTTGTTGTTGTTGTTGTTGTTGTGGAACATCCACAAAACATGTTCTCTTTAACAGTAGTGTTGTACCGCAGTGCTGCTTAATCCCGGATTCTGATTGGTCAGGAGGTGTTGATTCCTTTTTCTAGAACGGCAGCTCTGACCGTAGCACATCTGCAAATCATTCTAATGTGTTATCGTTTCTATAGCAACAGCTCATTCGCAGGGATTTGTACATTAGATACATTTTTTTGTTTATCTTGTTAACCTCTAGAGAGAGAGAAGTGTAACTATAAATGGATAAAACGTATGATATTTTGCTCATCGCAGTCTTTGACAAATTGCTGTGGTGGAAGAGGAATAAAACACTTCAGGACATGCTGTTATAGGAAAATAATCATTTTCAGGGTTAACAGTGACTCCGCTTCTGATTGTTTTACTCTAACGGCGCCACACGTGCAGTGTTTACTCTCGTACATAATCGTGAGTAAAGGTCAAGAAGGAAGTGTTTGCTGAAGGTGTGTTACGTGTTGGCCTTTCGTTGTGAATCCTCCCTCCCTCCCTCCACCCTCCTGCATGCTGGTTGTTCTGTTGCTATTCTTATCAGGTGTGTGTGTGTGTGTGTGTGTGTGTGTGTGTGTTGTACATGTCTTCAAAGAAAAGCGAAACACATCCTCACTTTTGTTTCTCGTACAGAACACGGGTGTGACGAGCGCTGATCTGATCAACAGGAAGATCAAAGAGTACATCTCTATGAGGTGAGGCGTCGCTAGTTTTGTGAGTTAACATGCCATTTTTGGTAAAGGTGATACACAGAATGCATAAGGATTCACCCCCATCTTTCACTTTCCCCATTTTGACGTGAACCTGAAACTGAACTAATACGTCAGGTATCTACACAAAATAGTCCTTAATATTAATATACAAATTCAAAACGTTTTAAACGTTCCTCCCCTTCCTGTTCTGGTGATGATATGACAGAAACATCATATCACGATACTTGAAGACATTTTTACAATATGTATATTGCGATATACAGGTTTGCTAGCCGACTGCCAGCAAAATAGTAGCGTTGCGTATTTTTAAAAAAAAATAAATAAATAAAAACTAGGAAAAACTTTGTCTACAAAAAAAATTCACTTTAAACTGAAAGGGATGAAAAATATTTTTAATGATTTTGCTAAATTTTAATAATAAGTACATTTAAATAAACATTTTGCAATTTTAAAGGTATGAATTTGTAACATTTAATTCAGCTGCATCTAATCAGTTTTTTTTTTTGTTAGAAAAGGATATCAAAATACCTTGTGATATCTCAGAAAAGTGTACTGTGACATAATATATCACGATCTTGATATTACATTGTTATATCGCCAAGCCTTATACAAACAGCATCATGGAGACCAAGGGGCGATCAAAACCAAAAAAAAAAGGCTGGGACAAAGTTCTTAAACAAATGTTAGGTTAAGCTTTGAACATCCCACAGAGCAACGTTAAGTCCGTTATTGAAAAAATGGCACAGCTGCAACTTTTTCTTAAATAATTCAGTGAGCTGTTAAAGAACGGATTAGTCAGAGAAGCTGCCGCCACCACCATGCTTCACCCACATTTTATAT
>JAOTRR010000047.1:18249223-18263553 GCA_028570945.1 Gogo arcuatus
GCTAAACCTCACACAAAAACCCACACGCTCACTATCAGAATATATTATTATTATTGTTATTATTTTAACCGCTTGTGATGGAATAGTTCATGTAAAATTACACGTCTCCTTCGTTCGTATCCAACCCGTGTTGTTGATCAGCTCAAACGTGTAAATGTCTCCGAAGTGAACAAGTAACAGAGTTCTGTAGCTTCCAGTTTAGCATGGTGCAACCCACACACCATAAACTGTTTAATAGAAACAAGAAGTACGTCTCTTATGAATAAAAACTGGAACTTTATTTATCTGGGTCACTTCCTGGATGCAAGAAAATTGCTCACAAAGAAAGTCCTAGCAGACAGAGCAACAAAAAAAACAAACAATTTTATCATTAAAAAAGAAACTTGCGTATATCATGGAATAGATGGCATTTCATATATATTTTACTGGTTTGATATTTAAATTAGAAATAATTTCCAGATTGTATTCTTACGCCTGGTCCACACTACACGTTTTTAACCCTGATCATTTGCGACTACTCGATAATCGACGACTATTAATCAGCGACTCCTCCCAGCACGCTCCTGTGGCAAACCCAACAGCGGTAGTGCTGACAATCCTGCCACGCCTTTTTCTCAGTCTGCGAGCAAATGTGAAGGAATTTTATTTTATTTTTTTTTTATTCTCTTTGCAATGAATCGCACAGTGCAAACCGTTCTGCTCTGCAGTCTCACGCGCAGCAGATCCCTGAATCCGGTTTATCATCCATCTCTTTCCGTAGGAGACCGAAGACACAATGTAAACACTACAATAACGATCCTGGAATAAATTATTTAGCGTCTTGTACCTAAGCGGTTATTAGGGAAAGCAAAGATGAAAACAAACATGCCACGGTATCATCATAGCTAGAAAATATGTCCTTCACTTTTTTTCTTATTTCTCTTCTCTCGTGGACAAAATGGTGATAAAATGACGAAAGCTGTCATGTGCCTTTTATTACTGGATTTGGGGATCAAGTGCACTTCGTGAAATTATCAGAAGCAGAAGTCTTTCACGTCCAGCACCATTTCAGCTTCGGTAGATCGGTCCTTCCTCCGGGGGAAATTTTATGTGCTTTCGGATCTGATGTAAAGATTTCTCCTTTATCACCATAGCAACAGGTCAAAAATGATATTTTATTCATCTGGTTGAGACGCTGAACGGTTCCATGAAGCCGATTGACTTGACTTCAGGGATTTCGAGTGCACAGTGCTAAACTGGTTAGCTACATTAGCATCGTAGCAGCGTCTAGTGCGAAACGTAATCAGCTGTTAGACACCGAACGTGTTTTGGCTGATCGAGTACATGTGGGGGAACAGGGAACGATACGTGGCGTCTGATGTGGTGAAATAAAAAATGACATAAATAATATAAAATTGAAATAAATTAAAAAGCAGCACTTACTTAGATATAAGTTTATTTATTAATTGTTTTTGTTAAGTTGTAAACATGTAGTCTCCTTTACTGTGTAACGACGTCCTACAGCTGAGATTAAATCTCTTACTGTCCTTATGGCTTAATATCCAAATCCTCTACAAGCAAACGCAGCACCACATCAGATGTTTGTAAACACACAGGATTCCTGTGTAACAGATATATTTATTTATTAATTCATAAATAGACACAAGAGAAGAGTAAACACTTATCGCGTCAGAGACACCGATTTTAAAACACACTTGTCAGTTATAAATGTGTATCGTTGCCTCGGTGTGTTGTTTCAGAGTCGGGGTAGACTGCCTTTAAACCAGGCTCTGTGTGTGTGTGTGTGTGTGTGGTATCAGTGAACATGCCGTCTGTGCAAGTGTGTGCATGAGCTGCTTCCTGTGTCAGTGCAGCGCTTTCTCTCTCTCTCTCTCTCTCTCTCGGCTTTAACTTCACTGCCTTCATCTCTCTGATCTCATGTCTCCATGCCGCTCGTGTGATGAAAACGTCGGTCATGTCGCTCTTCATGTTTCTTCTCATGCTGCTCTTTCACACACACAGATTCTGATTTTATTTTTTCTCTCTTCATTCCGTCACCAGATTCAGCCACCAGTGACTCTGCCAAATCAAAGGTGAGTGATGAGTTCCCTCCACTCGCACCCAGACACGATCGCATTGGGTTTTATCTTTTATTTTTGTTTCTTATCTGACGTGCTGTTGGTCCTCCAGCAGGGCTCCTGGGGCTCGGGTAAAGACCAGTACAGCAGAGAGCTGCTGCGCTCGTCCATCTTCGCCAGCCGCAAGCGCAAAAAACCCAAAGACAAACCTCAGATGAGCAGCTCGGAGGACGACCTGGACGCCAGCTTCTCCAAGAAAGAGCTTCAGGACGAGAGTGAGCCGAACGACGGGCGGAACGAGAAGGTCGAGAGCAAGGCAGGAGTGTGCGGTCGTGTAGAAAAGTCCGATGACGCTGATCAGAGATCGGAAAAGTGCCTCGTCGACGTGCCGACCGAATTTAAATCCGACATCCTTCCTCTGAAGCCGCCGCAGTTCGATAATTCTGGCGAGTCTCCGAAAAAACACCGAGCTCAGAGAGAGAGAGAAATGGTGCGTCAGAATTCTCTCTCGGATCCGCCGTCGACCTCGTATGACGAGGGCTGCGTGTCGGATTTGGGAACGCTGAACAGCACGAGCTCTCGAGCATCCGGCCCGAGAATCAGGCAGGGCAGAGTTCCAGGTCCCTGGATGGAGAACGCAGGAGCGGAGGTGTGCTCCATCACGTCGGATTACTCCACCACGTCATCCATGACGTTCCTGACAGGGATCGAGTCTACCGCACTGAGTCCGGCTCACGACGCCGATGATGAGAGGAGCGAGCTTATCAGCGAAGGCAGAAACATCGATTCGGACAGCGAGAGCAACTTATCTGTGTTCGCGCTCACCAGAGATGACGGCGCGTCCGAAGAAGTTTTATCTGTGCAAGAAGGCGGAGTTACACCTTTTCAAACTTCCCCCAGTCTTCTGGTGTCGCAACGCATCGTCGCAGGCGACACGTTAGCACGGAAGAGAGGAAGCCGACAAAAAACAGATAGCGAGTCTTCGACGGACGGCGGACGCAGCGATCAAGAGTCGAGGATTTCCAAAATGCTGGATGTTGTCAAGGGGAAAAACGGCAGCAGTGAAAACGAACCCATCTGGCGAATCAAAATCACCGATCGCCTCAAGTGTCGACTTCGCGCCTCTGCTGACGACATGTTCGGTGTCGGGTCGCAGCGCACCAGATCTCCTGAAACGCGCAGCAAACGTAAGACCAACATACGGCGCCGCCACACGATGGGCGGCCAGAGAGACTTCGCGGAACTGTCCGTCATCACCGGCGCCGAGCTCTCCGCCATGGATCGCTTAAAACCCAAATGCAGCTCGCAGGACTTTTCCATCACCGACTGGATCGTCAGGGAGCGGCATCGCACGAGCAACCCGGAAGTCAGCCTGGAAAACTCTGACCTGTTCTCCGCTGGGGCCTCGGGGTCCAGTTCGGGAATGTTAAACGGAGAAGCGGCGGCTCCGCTCAAAAGCTTCAGCTTGGCCTCCGACGCTCATCCACACAAACTGTCCGGGGTGCAGGTGGTGCGCTCACGTTTTTATCAGTACTTGTGAACGGATGGATAGAATTCTGATACAGACTGAAGTGCGTGTGAGTGTAAGGTACTTAGAACGACAAGATATTTTTTTATACCTGATTTTAAAAAAGTGAAGGAGGATGGTACTGACGCACGTTTCTGACAGTCAGGAGGAGGAGGGTGACGGATGATGTTTTTCTCCTCCCTCTGACTGACGCCCAAAATCTGTTTTTAAATATTTCCTCCCTCTAAAAATGAATTCTGATTTGACTCGAGGTCTCGGAGTGAAGAGAAATCTCTCGCGGTTAGACCTGGTGACGAAGCCCCAGTGTTGCTGGACAATTTTATGATTTAATGATTCCACTGGAATGAAGCTGTGAGGTCGGGTGTGGCGGTGATGGGGGGAGGGGGGTAAACAGGCGGTGTTATGTTCTCAGACGAATTCGGCATGTATGTGATTTCTGAAAGGTTTTTAAGACGACTTGTTCTCGCAAGTGTAAGAAGGTTTCAACTCAACCAAAATGAAGAATGTATCTAATCTGCTTTGCTGTAACGCTTAATTTGCGCTGTTTCTCATCTTTGTTTGTACATAGCCCCTTTATTTTAATGTACTTGAAATGATTCTCTCATTGTTTGAGCTTCTTTGTGTAGCGTGTTCTTTTGTGTATATAATTCGGGCCTCTCTGCTGCAGCCGCTTAATAATATTGTCATACCACCGTAAAGAAGATTAAAATAAGAAAAATTTGGGATAACAATAAAATCTAGGCACTACTTTCTGTAAGTAAATATCCGTATCGTCCGATATCAGCCCGAAACGCTGAGTCGGTGATGGTACCGGTATCTAATTTCCGATCAGATCCAACAGAGGGCGCTGGTTTGTCTTAAAGCGATACTCCAACCATTTTTAAAAAGTTTCCCTGCATCGAGAAACGAATCGAAACGAAAATCGTTTTTACTCCAAACTCACTTGTGATAGAAGCATAAGGGCAGGTGTTTAATCGACAATAAATGTTTAACATGTGCGACAGTTCAAAGCGCTAAAACGTGACGAACGAAATCTGCTGTTACGGCGTTTTATCGCTACGGTAAAAAGTAAGTTCTGGTTGCTTTGCACTTTCAGGAAAGTTTCACGGGATTAATGCGCCGTCGCAGGCGCCTGAGTGAAAGGCAGTTGTTCATCTTCTCCGTACGGAGCCACGCAACGTTGTACTTGAGGTGTTTGCACTACTACACAGTTATGTATGATGTGTTCGATGAAGTTTGGTTTGAATGTTTCCTCAGATGCGTGTGGTGCGACGTTTCTTCAGTTTCATGATTTTAATTCCTGCCTGCAATTAGTTCATGCAAAAACAGAAGAAAAATTAACAACCTGTTATTAAATATGTATCAAGACACTACGAAGAAAAATAAAGCTTGGAAGGAAGTAGATCGTTGGCGCCTCTGGCGAGTCTACGTAACTAGTCCAGTTCGCTCGCGTTGCTAATCTAATCTGAGAATGAAGCTAGCACGAAACTGAACATGCAACGTAAACCAAAAAAAATTATTTTTTCACACTGATTAGCTTATTTAATTTGCGTATAGCTAGCTAGCTTTAATATGTAGCTGCTAGCATCTCTCATTACATACATTAAAAAAAACCTGTCAAGCCACGCCTAGAAATGAGAAACTGTAAGTAACCTTTTTGTACAGATTTAAAGCTGAATATTTAATGAAAGTGTTCCTACAAAAATGTGTTTTGCGTAAGCATTTTTAAAAAAAACGAGGTTAAAATGTTTGATTCACGAGTTTGACGTAAAACACATCATCGGTTCTTTTCTCATTGCAAGGAAACGTCACGGTTCTCATCTGTTTAGAGGTTAAATAACAAAAAACCTCAGTGTTTCTTTAGCGTTTAAAGTTGAGAAGCGTGTCTCTTCAGTACGGCACGTGTGTATCCGGGTGATGAAGCTGCGCCGTGCGGAACTCGTGTCTCATGTTGTTCTAAAACACACTACAGTGTACTGTGAAGAGAGAGCGTTCCTGACGTCGAGAGAACACACGCCTCCTGATGCTTTTCTTGTGTTTCACATCGGTCTTAATGCTTTTTTTTTTTAAAGAAAGAAAATTCACTGCATTTCACTCTCGTAGACGTTTGTGTAAAATAATTTAACTGTACGTACGTGTTGCAGCACGTCTCCCGTCACGTCAGTTCTGTAAGTGTTGTATAAGACGGGCGTGTAGACTGAGGGGCTGGACCATGTGCATCATCTCCAGGTGTGTGTGTGTGTGTGAGTGAGAGAGAGAGAGAGAGAGGGAGGTAGGTCTTGTTCTTCTATCATGCCCTGTCCACTACAGATGTGGACAAATGAAACACTGGAAACAAAATAATAAAAACGTTTTCTGTCTGACCTGGAAAGTGGCGTGTGGAGTGTTTTTACTTGCAGATGTGAAAACAGGTGTGTTTTGACTTTATTTTCATATTTATATCAGAATATTTATGATCTTTTTTCTGATTTAAAAAAAAAAAGTCCTGAATAGAAATATTTACTGTACATATTGTGGTGAACCGTGTTCACGCTTGGCTGAGGAGGTCTGGGTTGTTGATCACGAGATGTGAAAGAATGACCAATGAGTTTATTAAAAAATGATGTCGGGGACTTCATATCTATAGTTAATCATAAACACGGCCACAGAGGGACTCAATTAGCTGATTAGACGTCTTTCATCTTTCTGTACGTAAACCAAAACCAGCTTTTTGTTGTGATTTTCTTTTGCTTGCTTTTCAGACATTTATTTAAAATCATGTTTTTATTCTTTTCTTCCCACAGCACTGGTGAATTCTGGATTGTGATTGGTCAGAAGGTGTTGATTAATTTTCTGTAACAGTAGCTCTTTCGAATGTAACGTTATCGTTTCTATGGTAACGGCTCGTTCACAGGGACGAGGACGGTGTACGTGTTTTCCTTCTTGATTTTTTTCCCTTGATATCTCTCTCTCTCTCGTTCCTTCTTCTGGCTGTTTTGTTTTTCTCTTGCTTGCTTCCTGGTTGATCTTTCTTCGTTTCTTTCCATGTAAATGGATTGGGGGGGAAAGACACGTGTAGAGGTTGATTTTTTTTTTTTTTTTAACATTTATGGAAGGAGTCTCCAGCGTCAGTGCTGTAACAGGCAGAGGTAAAGCTGTGGAAACGACTGTTCCTGGCTGCTGTGACGCGAGTGAGAACGTTTCACTGACATTCCACAGTAAATGTAACTAGAACCTGATTAAAAAGTCGCTCTCTAATAAATAACTGTATTCTGTGGTGTAAGAGGAATAAAACATTTAACAGAAGCTTCATCCCGCCACCATGTTGTTGATTATTTTCCTGTAACAGCACTGAGAGAGAGGGTTGATGTGTCTGGTGCAGAGCCACAGATGACGTGAGGCGGCAGGAGAGAGGATTATCGGTTGGTCTTGGGGTTGGTGGTGGATCTTCAGCCTCAGCTTGGTGTGGTGATGTTTCGACTCGGACCTGCCTCCAGCTACTGAAGGCACTCGGGTGAATAACGTGTCTGAGTGAATATCACACCTTGGGATGATTTTAGTGCTTTTTCACTTTAGTCTGTTTGCATAAATGATGTGCGGTGGCTTGCAGGGGGGAATCTTCATGGGTCAATATTTATATATAGGAATATTCTTCTGGTAAATTATAAGCAGAAATGTATGTCACTCCTGAGTGTTTTAAGTAAGAAATCTAATGTCTATATCAAACACTGAGACTTTTGAGTGGATGTGCTCATATTTCACCACTAGATGGCACAAGAGTGCTGTTCTGCTTACGCTCCAGTGGGTCATTAATTTTCCTAAAAGATTTCTTAATAATCTGATTCACATGCAGTAATAAGAGAGTGTAAAGGCAGCTGTTTTATGTAACATAAAGCCCCAAGTGTCATGTTTAGTGCCCCCATGTCCCACTTTAATGAGCCTATTAGCAAGCTGCTGAATAAGGTACAGTGAAAACCGTCCAGGTGAAGAAGAAAACATCGAGCTTTGAAAATGCTTTATGTACAAGTTACGCACATCAGGGAACAAAACAGCTGAGGTGTAACTTACACGTCTGTACACCAACGGACGACCACGGGCTTTTCTCTCACCACAGTAACATTAAAGTGGAACCACACCAGATTACAACACAACAGTTAAAAAACACAATGGGGGGAAAAAACAAGTACGCAGATAACTTCCTAGCATGCTGGATTCAAAAAAACAAACAAAAAAAACAAAGCGAACATTCAGTAGGTAAAAATAGTCCATGAAGACTTTGAGTGTCATCACAGCAGTTCGTATGAAATACACGTAAAAAGCGTGAGGAAACTGAAACGTACACGCTGTTCCCGCTTTACTACAAACGTTAAAACTTTCCTGTGATTCGTCATTTTGTGCACGTTTATAGATTATAGATAACTAACCACACCAAGTCTGTAATGCTGAACTGGTGGTCATGAGACTACGTTCTTTATCTGTGGAGTAAAGGGAAACGTGTGCGTTTCGTTTTAGCGTAATGTTAATTGTTGTGTAACAGTAGGGCTGGGCGATACAATCGTTACTGCGATACAATTTCCTGATTAACACTGATTCTGTTCCTCACAGCAGGACAGATGTTAGTCGTGATTGTTTTTCTTCATCTTTTTGTATGTAATAAGCAAACAAACTGCGTAACTGTTTAAATTTTCTCAGCTACACCGAATATCGTTATCCGTATTGGCTGTTTATTACGATGTAGATATTACACACACTGGCCCGCCAGCACTGAACAGGAATAACACGTCGTCTCGCAGGTTAAACTGTTAATCTTTAGATCTCGTGGGAAAAGTGAAATGTTTCTGGCTTTTTCTTTTTTTTTTAAGAACATAAGCGTTAGATCGGACACTGTGTTCCAGACCTGTTTAATTTTCCGTCGTTATTTCTTTCAGCTGAAAATCTGTGCGTTCCTGCTAAATATAGCTAACTGATAATTAGCTATGGACGCATTTAATGTTCAAGTCAAACACACGTTATTTCATGTCGATGAACTCGGAACGTTCGTTCTTTACTGTGACGTCAGTGCGTCGAGAGATTACTAAGATGGGAAGGGGGCGGGGCTTCCAGGGTGTCAGTTAATATCAAAGCATTCAAAACCCCCATGCGGATGTTGATCATTCAAGATTTATACATCAGTCTGCTTTTCTGATATTTGTCTTGGAGGAAAGACGAATGAAAAGCGTCGCAAAATGCGTAAACGTGGCAGGTCGGATTCAGTCGTCGTATCTCCCAGCCCACTTTACTGATAAACTGACCGATCATACTGATGTCTGTAATGTCCGTGTTGTTGAATCGTAGTGCTTCGTGTGTTACAGCTTTACTCCAGTAAGGCACAGTGACTAAGATAATAACATCAGACTGTTTTTTTTTCTTTTCGCTCAGCCGTATGAACGTAATGTTTAAAATCACATTA
Organism: Gogo arcuatus; assembly: GCA_028570945.1. NCBI lineage: Eukaryota > Metazoa > Chordata > Actinopteri > Siluriformes > Anchariidae > Gogo > Gogo arcuatus. The sequence goes on from JAOTRR010000047.1 coordinate 18,258,237, forward strand.
GTTGCTAACCTGACTCGGTCACAGCTCGGCACAAAGCTACGCTCTAAAACTGGTACAAAAGCTGCTTCCGAGCCGTCTATTATTAACTGTCTGATTAAAGCTGCTGGACCGCAACAGGACGAAGGACCAAATGAGGAACGATGAACAGTTTTAGGTTTAAATAGAAGTCTCGATATTACCGTATTCTCCAGAATATGCGTGGTGACGAGTTTGCTGTCTCTTAATTTTGCACTGAAGCCACGAGGCTGATGGAAATGTAGCTAATGGAAATCTAGATCAACAAAAAATTTTAAGTGGCATCAGACAGTCTGACTTCCTTCATAGCTACAAACATGAGCAACATTTCAGCATGTAGCTGTAGTACTGTAACGTTACGTTTACGACCTGTTGCTATGGCAATCTGAGACAGATTTTTCAGATAAAATTCAGGTTTTTCTCTTTCGTGGATTTTCTTCTTAGCAACATCAGCACCTCTGCAGTCACCATCATTTGTTCATTAGTGCTGTTTGTTAGGACTCCACCCCTCTAGACCCCGCCCCCCAAAGTCTGAAACAACACAGAACTGTAGCATAACATTTGACATGAAATCTGCTGCTCTTTACACAACTGCTTCTTTAAAGGTTGAAGATTTTGGGTGAGAGTGACTCCCGTGACTAGCTACCATTAGCCTTGTAGCTTTAATGCAAAACTGAACATCTAAGCGGTAAAGATGAACACTGGCTACGTTTTGCTCTTACAGAAACTTTCCCTTTTAATGTATTTTAGATTGCTACAGTTTAGTGATTTCTGCTGTGATGACATTTTAGCAAGTGTGGTAATTACACAAGCGCGGTTTTCTTTTAACTCGTAGCACTAACCCTCGGCATCTGGAAAATACGGTAAGCTCCGTAACAAAGGACATTAACAGTGCGCTATTTAATCAATCTAATTCTCCCGCACTGCTCTACAGCGTGTTGTGCTCTATTTATCTTCCGCTTCATTTCCGTTTTCAGCACACAGCTGCGTCACTACCGGCTCAGTCCACATGAGGGCGCTGTACAGCTTCATCAGGGAGAAAGAAACTCACTCGCTCGTCCCTCCATCAGACTGTTCTGTTTTCACAGGCGAGGTGCGATTGGTCCATGCAGATGCTCCATCCCAAATGGAGATGATGATGATGAAGATGAGTTACATGATGCAGGTTTTATTTTTTTAGAGAAACAAATTTTATCGTTGCAGTTTGTGTGATCCGATTTCCTGGCGCTGGTTTAGCCGTCGTCCTCATCCTCCTGCTCCAGCTCGTCCTCGCTGACGATCTCCGGCGGCCTGAAGCACACCTCGAAGAAGCTGACAAGCGACTGATCCAAGTGCTGCCGAGAGACCTCCGAGTGCAGGACGTGCCCCTCGTCAGGGTAGATCTGAACAAAAAGCCGGGGGGGTGATTAGTTAAAACAGGTTACAAAGCCACCTCCTGACTGATCAGCATGAGGAACACTACATTCACACTAACACGGAACAAGCTGTAGTTTGTCTCTTGTGGGCGTGGCCTGTCTAGCAATATTTTAGTAGCTATATATAGTTTCTAAAGCTAACTAGCTAAACATTAAATAATGTGCTAATCTTTGAAAAAATGGTTTGATTTCCATCTTATGTGCTCAGCTTCATTCTCGGATTAGATTAGCAAAACTCTGATCTCTGCTACTTCCTTCCAGGCTTTCTTGTTCTTCGTCATGTCTCTATACACATCTGTAGACATGTTCTACGTTTTCTTCCTTTTTTTAACAGAAACTAACTGCATGTAGGAAGTAAAGATGTGAGTGAAGGAACTGAAGAAACGGACCACGTGCGCTGTACGATCTGTCCAAGGCATCGTTCGTTTGGACTTGTTGATTTAAAAAGGCATCAATACCTAATTTGCATAGAAGATGAACACCTGGGTAAAAAAAAAAAGGAAACCCAGGAGCTGGTAAACCCGCTCAGACTGTAATAATCTCCTAGTTTTAAAAGCCCATGCTAGAAAATATTTCTGATGCAGCAAGTTCTTAACGGTAGTAATTATTCTGCTCATAAATATTTTAATAATAATTTAATACGAGGCAGGCGCTCCGGCTCTTACCTGCAGTGTGTAATTGGATTTTTTGTTTATTAAATAGTTGATCAATTTAGCCGTATGCTGGAAGTGGACGTTTTCTGCAGACAGACAAAGTGTTAGTCGTTAAGCAACGTTAATTATAAAAGGAAACGAACCGGGGTGAGGATGTGAGGGAGTCGAACTCACCGTCGGCTGTCGGATGAATAATTAAAAAATTCTTATCCTCTAGCTGCCCTGCTCGATGAGCTAAACTCGACATCTGTGAAAGAAGAGAACACACACGGTGATGTAGGGTTACAGGAAATGAGAGAGAAGGGGATGTGTGTGTGTAACGTAGCAGGAAGAGATTTACCTCATACACTCTGGGATTAGATCGAGGAGATCCTAAATAACGCTCGGAGAACGCCGAGGCTGCAAGAACAACACCGAGATTAGAAATAACAGAATACATCAGTGATGATGTGGTGTGTTGCTTCTATGAAGTGTTTTATTCCTCTTGTACCGCGGCTATAAACAGTCGCTCCCTTACCAGCCTCTCTCTCCTGAAGTCAATAAGACACAAATGCAGCTTGTAATGTTACCAAAAAACCATAAATCACAGAAAACGTCCAAGTCTTTCTTGTGGTGCGTTGCCCAGTGAATGAGCTCTGTTGCTTTAGAAACTATAGATAATGTGTTACAGCGACACACCGTAGTCTTCACTGTTAACGTTGCTGAACTGCTGTGGTGTAAAAGGAATAAAACACTCAGGGATGTGCTGCTATTGGAAAATAATCAACTCCAGGCTAGTAACAGTGTAACTGCAGTGATTTCTTATCTAGGACTTATTTTACCGTATAGGCTGAAATCGGTGATGGGCGAGACGGCTGCTCCACATTTAAATTTAACGTTGTACTTGAACAGCGAGTCCTCGGAGCTCAGCAGGAGGCTGGCGAGGTATCCCCCGTACACCTGCAGGAGGGAAAAATACACGTTTCACAGCTGACGTCAACTCCTTTATTCTAATCTGCACCTTATTAAGATCAACGTGGCAGCTTTGTTCTGCTCTGCAGCCTCGTTCAGCCGCTTCTGTGAGTTTTAATAATTCATCTGCAGCACAGCGGGACTACAGATTTACCACCACGCTTCTTCCCCCTCACTCGAGCCGCTCTTCTGTTCTGTTCTCCCGTAACAACCAGCAGATCGGCTCCAATTATCTCTGCTTTCAAACAAACCACTTTAACCGCTCTTCTGGAACACACTCGCTTCCAAGCGCTCTCTCTGCAGGACGTCTGTGCGTCTGCTTCCTCTCGTGTGGGGAAACGAACGCGAGTCATTTAGACTGTTTCTGTCCCACAGCACATGAAATGACGCTAAGAAGAGTTTCTGCTTCAGGAGGACTCGCTTCCAGAGCAGAAACTGAAGAGACCTTTAGGACTCTTACATACTGTAACTGATTTTCTGCAGCACAATCGTAAAAGTGAGAAAAATTAAGTATATTAAACTGAAACGTTACAGTAGAAAATATAAAGACGTGACTCCTGTTCAAGCCTAAACAAAAACCTGTGATCTTTATTTACTGCTGATGAAAAGGCACTGAGCTTTAAAGAGACAACGGAGGAACTCGAAGTTCTCTCATCTCTTCTGAACAGAACCAAAAGCCTGAGCACGAGGAGGAGGACGACTACTGGCGTGTCAAGAAGCTTCCTATACACCAACATCGACAATAAACAGCCATATCCCAGGTGTCTACTCTCTTTGAGTAAGCCCTTTTTTATGCTGACTGAGAAAGGAAGAATTGCTCTCCATAAGTGTGTGTGTAAGCACTGTGAACTCACCCGTCCGTACACTCCGATCCTGCTCTTGTCGATATACGACTCTTTAGTTATGATACTACAAAGAAAGAGAAAACAACGTTAAACTCGCGTTGATATTCACATTAAAGTGATGTTACAGCTTAAAGGTAGACATCAGTAATCTGTTCAATGATACATTAACACCGCTGATGCAGCAGATCACTACTGCTGTGTTCCAAATAAAAGTAGGGCACCTAGGTAGGGAGCCTATCAGGGAAGTGTTTATGATCCAGAGATAAAGTCGGTCACACGCAGGATCAAGAACAGCAGCGTTCTTATAAACATTCTCACAGAAATCCCATTCAAGCTGTGCTCAGGGATGGTGAGATGTTGCTGAGGGGGCGGGGCTCAAACGGAATCATTCTGTTGTTGCCGTGCCGCAGTGAAAAAATTGCAGTTAAGATGTAAACCATAAACGTTACATACAAATGCAGATAACATTTCATTAATAAAACGATTTTACACGCAGGAGAAAAGGTAATAAAAGGCAGCACGCGTGTACCTGAGCGCCTCCAGCTGGTCGATTTCCTCCAACTCTCCAAGTTTCCTCTTGATCCGGTGCAGCAGGTTGGTGCCCTGAAACCCGCTGCCCCGCCCATCGAAATGCATCACAATGGTGCTGTAGGAGCTCACCAACACCGTCGCCCAGTCCACCTGGAACTGCTCCGTCACCGTCTGACCACCGGGGGTCCCGTCGCTGTGACACACACACACACAGTGAACAGGAAGTTACTAAAGTTCTGTCCTACTGAGATGAAAATGGAGGCGGTAATAAAACTATTACAGGCTCATTAATTATTAATATATTTAAATGTTAAAACACACAAGTATTTAAACTGGTGCTACTCAAATCATTCCATCTCCAGGGTTCAGAGGAAATCCTTTACGCTTCACGGCTGGTTTTCTGAAGCTCCAGCCTCATGATCACCAACACAGCGCTCAATTACACGCTTACCTTCTTGTAGCGCAAAACAAGTCATTAAAGGGTTTTTTTAAATCACGCCAGCGCTTCCCTCACCCTGTAGACGGGGTGTATAAATAACGAAGGCTCGTAACGCGCACACGACCAGGGCCCACCCTCTGAGAAGGGGTTTTAATTTATTACCCTGTGTGCTGGATGAATACAAGCGATTATTAGGGGTCCAAGCATTTTAAATAAGAGATGGAATGAAAACGAATTTTCTTTTCCGATACAGAAGCCTGGAGTATTATCACTACCCCTCTGACAGTTTTCTCTTTAAAAACAGCATTATATTTATGCTGCAAATACAATAAAGTATAAATATGATAAAAATTGATTCTAACAAAATATACAATCAGCTCTATATGTTAACTTTTTACAGTTAAAAATCCTTTCCAATCTTTTCCATGTGTTAGAGGATCGGATCGAACCCCCCCCCCACCCCACCCC
>JAOTRR010000047.1:18263653-18276957 GCA_028570945.1 Gogo arcuatus
CCCCCCCCCCCCCCCCCCACCCCTGCGATATCAGACTCACCGTTTTCTCCTGGTATCGTTTCTGTGCAATCTCAATATTCAATGTATTGATTTTTGTCATGTGTTGTATACATGCAAGCAATTATTAGGGGTCCAAGCACTTTTCCCAGTCTGAAATTCACAAATGATTTTAATCCAAACGTTGGTAAACCTGTTCATGGTGGAGCTCTACAGGGGGCGCTACTGCAAGTGGTGCAAGATGATCCATTTGACGACTTATATACGTACTATACATCAGAATATCTAGGTTAGGTTACTCAGTAGCAGCTAAAATCCTCAAATCTAGACAAACTCTGATGACTATAATAATGCATTTCCTACCAACAGCAGATGTTAACTCTGAGTCCGACGCCTGGTTTTTTTCCCACCTTTTCACTTCACATCTCAGTTTAATCATCAGATATGAAACACAAACGTGTTGCTGAATGACCAGCGTTATGACTGGTGTAGTCACTGCGTAATAAAACGTACGACTGCTCAAAAGATCAAAGGCACGTTAAAGTCGGCTGTTTAAGCTCCGCCTTGAAACTCGAACAGCAAAAAAAAACCCCTTATAAAAAAACCTTGTTTTTTGCAAAGTGCTTGTTTATGATCTAAACAAAATACCAACAAAAGCTTTTGTTCTTACTGCGCTGAAGTGTGAAGCTACGAGTGGGGATTTTGTGCGATAAGATGGAATTTAAATGAAGTCGATGCCAAACGATTAATAAAATATTAAGATCTTTCATGGTGTGGAGCGATGATCAGTCAGAGCGCTGGTGTTTTTAAAATGCTTTTGATGCGCATGATGTCATCAGACGATGACTATTACATGTGTAGAAACTGTGTGTGTTGGTCTTACACCAGCAGCAGTAAGGGGTAATGTGCCGTCTTTGAGAACGCTGCAGGTTTCAGGATCTGGATGGTCAGAGCTGTGGAGGGAATCGTACAGTTAACACAGCTGATCGTCTCTCACACACACGCTGTGTATAACAACACTGATCCAGATGTGAGCTGCAGGAGAAGCGTACTGTAATCGTCGATGGTGATTTTCTCATACTCCACTTCGGGCATCTGCATGGAGCTGATGGTGGAGTTCAGCAAGTTGTTCATCTCCACATCCAGCAGCTCTGAAACACAAACCGCTTTATGTTCTATACTCCACTGTAAATTAGATGTAGCTTCAGGAGAAAGAGCTTATCTACACTCTTGGAGTTTTTGGAACTGTTACATGATCAACCATTTCCAATCTCATCTCATTTCACCTGGACGTTCAGAAGAACTGCTTCCGTTTCTCTGGAAACTTTGTGGACTGCGCTGATCTTTCACCACCTCTATATATTACACCACAACACTGATGAGTTCTCCATTCTGATTGGTCAGAAGGTGTTGATTAATTTTCTTTAACAGCAGCTCTGACAGTAGTGCAGGTTTATATTAATGCACTCGCTCTAATACGTTATTGTTTCCATAGCAACAGCTCGTTCACAGGGACATGTACGGAGAATCAACACTCTTTCTTGACTTTTTTTTCTTACTCTTTTCCTTTTATTTCTCTATCTTGCATTTTCTTTCTTTCTATCTATACGAACAGTTCGTTCACAGGGGCGTGTACAGCCGACGCCCCGTGTGAAAGGTAAAACTGTAACTTTCCTAACATCTTCAGGACAGAGGAGTTTATATGTCGCTTTAAGTGAGAACAGGAACCAACTAGTTTTCTGGATGTTATGCGAAATTAAATGCAACTATAAGCAGATAAAAAGTATGTGTTGTTCTTTAATAAATATAAAACAGTGTAATCGTTGATAAGTTGCTGCAGTGTTAAGAGGAATAAAACTCTTGGGGACATGCCGTTATAGGAAAAGAATCAACTTCAGTGTGTTAACAGTAAGTCCATCACACCATGTCCTGTCGTTGATTATTTTCCAGTAACAGCACAACACAGTGTTTTATTCCGTACTTTTAATATGTTGCCATTACCCAGTGATCTTTTTAATTAACCCTTTAAATACAGGTCCGGTTCATGTATTTTTCCAGCTTCATCATTTAATTAAATCTCTCAGAACATTTCTTGTGTGTGTGTGTGTGTTCGTTCTCAGGTGGTGCTCTTTAGGTGACTTGTTTCTGAAAATCAAACCGAGCTTCTCTGAACATCTGGATCTCATCCCCCCCACCCCCACCCCCCGGTAGAAGGACCGTAACCCTGTTTCCATGGCAACCGTATCTTGGTGCTCACGTGCCGTTTATCTACAGGTGACTGCAGGGGATGAGCTGCTCATAATGGTCACAGAATAAGAGCAGGTTTGTTCTTATTTAAAAATATAGCCTTGTTAATTTTGCTCTCCATTTTGCAACTTAAGATGTTATTCTTTTATTTAAGCTTTTATTTTAAGATTTTGTTTGTTTTTTTACTCCACTACACTACACAATGGCTTTTTTCCTGAACTGACCTGCAGCAAGGAAACATCACCTGCATCAAATACTTTTGTTTTGCAAATTAGAGACGTATTAAAAATATCACAAAGGTATTCGTTTTGCTGACTATATTTTCCGTCACAGCGGCTGTGTTCCAAACGGACGATTAAAAACAGGACACTCACTGTGATAGAGTCGGTCTCGGGTGCTGTAGACGGCCGTGTAGGGTACTGTGGGACCTGGAGGAGAAGGGAGGAAGTGATTAGTGTTAATATGCCATCAGCATTTGTGTTTTAGTTAGTGCCAATCAATGCAAACAAGTTGGTGTGCCACTTACGAATGACTCAGTGTGTAACATGCAAATGATTCAGCGTGTGACTTATGAAGGATTCATTGTGCAACTAACAATGTGGTGTCCAATTCGTAAATGACTCGGTATGCAACTTATGAATGATTCAGCATACAGCTCACAAACGATTCACTGTACAAGTTGCAAATAATACAGTAAATAACCTGAAAATGATTCAGCATGCAACCTGCAAGACTAAGAAGCTCCTCAGTGAACACTGTGTGTGTGCGTGCACAGAGTGAAGCTGTGTAAGAACACACACCGTCTCTGGTGTATTGTATGCTCAGTCTCACACCGCTGATTAATTACAGCCCTGTGTTTTGTCCTCGTCTCAGAGGGCTTCGGATCGTCTCCGGGTTTTGCTCTAAGTGCCCCATTATCATTAGCGATAAAAGGTTCGGCTCAAGACTTATCTGATTAATAAGCCAAACTCAGGGCAGCAGATCCCACAAAGCAGATCAGCGGCCATGGCAACCGTGTCTTACTGCGCTGATCAAAACCACAACGTGGAGGAAATGATGATTAATGCACTCCGAGCGGTGAGGAGGCCACACATCTCTCTAGATTTATTCAAAAGTATTGACTTAATGTCTCTGTACAGCCAATGAGAAGCAGCGTTTTGTTAAAGCCAAATGTTATCACCCAGATGAGGATGGATTCCCTTTTGAGTCTGGCTCCTCTAAAGGTTTCTTCCTCATGACGTCTCAGGGAGTTTTTCCTCACCACCGTCGCCTCAGGCTTGATCATTAGGGATAAAATTTATATCCCGAATTTATATTTTTCTGTAAAGCTTCTCCGCGACAGTGTCTATTGTTAAAAGCGCTATATAAATAAAAATGAAATTGAATTGAAAGCCATCAGCTTACTTAAAAGAAGACAAATACTAAAGATAAAACAATTCAGTGGGCAGCTTGTGAATGATTCACTAAGAGATTCAGCGCCCAGCTTGCTCACAATTTGGCATCCAACTCACAAATGATTTCACATGCAACCTGTAAACGATTCACCAAACAATTCAGCGTGCAACTTGCAAAAGATTCAGCTTGTGACTTATGAACGATTCACTGCTCACAAAACCTTCAGTCTGCTGCTTGAAAATGATTCACTGTGCAACTTGCAAATGGTTCACAGAATGATTCACCAAGTTCTTAGATCAGTGGAAGATGAAGTGGGGAGAGCGGCTTGTCTCCAGCTCCGTGCTGGTGGAAAAGTGACTGAAGTGCATTTTGCTCAGGAAAACTCTCTGACCTTTACAGTTGAGGAGGAAGTAGTTCGTGTTGGGGCTGAAGGATCCGCTGACAAAGCCGCAGCTGAACTCGCAGGACAGACAGCGGCGGTTAAACAAGCCTGTGGTGTAAGCACTGAAACACAACACGCCGTCATCAACATCTCTGAACACTACATAATAATTTTAAAAATGCATGCATACATACATACGCCCAAAAAATGATTTTGACTCTTAAGCCACACTTACAGATGTATGAATTTAAAGACACCACAAGCACACTTTTCAAAAAACATTTCCCAAACAATAAATTATTTCTAAAAATATAAAAATGATGGCTAGTTACTCGGCATGTAACTACTGTATATATCACGCAATACAAATCTGACGATTCGAATCGATGGAATAAAAAAATGAATGGTGATTATTATCAGGCTGCATAATATCTTAGTTTTTCCTAGCTGTAATTGCGTTGTTTAGACAGCAGAGGGCACAATAACACACAATAGCAGAAATACACGTGACTTCATCGTAGGCGGAAGTAACAGCTCTAATGCGACAAAAACACAAACAGATCTAAAATGAGAGAGAGCTGCTGTGTGACTGTACAAATAGATTGAACAAGAAATCAGAGCTCTCTTTTTACAGGCTGCTGAAAAATAAAGAAAAGAGAAGCAAATGGAGGCAGAACAAATGTTCATAAAAGTTCATTAAGAAAAGGAATGTGTTAGTTAATAGGATATTAACTTTTACTCCAACCTTTACAAACATGGGTAAATAATTATTGTTGGTTAAGAAAATTTTAAAAAGTTTTTTTTTAAAAATTTAACAAAAGGAATAGGAAAATAAATATTGCATATTTTGGTAATAATTTCTTCATTTAAGTTTTCTTCAGAAATATCGTGGGAGAATCATATTGCGATTCCAACATCGTGAATCGAATCGTTACGTGCCTATTAGTTACAGAGTTTTAGTATTTAGTTTGCTTTGATTAGCAAAACGTCTCATCATCCTCAGGGCTGGGAATCTACACGTTTCTGTATCTGTTGTGGTGGAAATTTCCTCCAAGTTTCAACCAAGAAAGCTTTGAGTTCATCCACACTAGAGCATCACTGATCTGCTCATTGATCTGCTTCATTGCTTTAGAGACGTTTTATAGGGTTTGAGTGACGGTTTGAGAAGCGTTTGTCCAGAAAGCCTCGGAGTTCATGATACCATCAGTGAACACAAGCTCACCAACACCACCGCAGGGAAAAACAGCCCCGGCCGCCTCCTCCTGGTAGGAATTCTTCTCCTGGCTTTCTCCACACAAACCCTCTAACATCAGATCCATCCAACTGTCTTGCAAATTTCACACTTGCTTTCTTCTTCTTGGGGCTGATGAAAGGCTTCTGCTGCATTCCTCTCGGTCCTGTTTGGAATACTCTGTGCACTTGGTTGTATCTGGTCATTCTCACTGATGGCTGAAGTGATCCTTGCTGATGTTTTTCTTGATTTTACTCTCAATTATTCTGCCCAGTCTGCTGCTGGTCCTTCCTGGACCTGTCTGTTTTCATCTTTCTTTTTGCAGATCTGGTGTATGCACTAACCTTCTTTGTGCAAACAGATGATGATAGACTTTTTCTCAAAACTTACTTCCCTCCTCGTAGCCATTTTTTGCAATTATTTTTAACCAGCTGCTCCCGAGGTCATTTATCGTGAGTGTATGTAGTCAGTTATCTTCAGATTCATTAATCAGAGTAACCACACAGTGCAATTCATTACATTAACTGCCACAACCTGAATAATATTAAGTGTGCAAATACATTTTTGTCTAATTATGACCAGTGTATATATATATAAATAAAACATATAAACAATCTGTTTTTTTTCTGGTAAATGTTTTGCTTGAAAAGTGCACTGGTGTCTTTCTTTAAAATAAATGCCACTTGGTTTGACATGTTGATTCTAATGCAGTGAAATTCGTACATTTTGTAAGTGCGGTTTAAGAGTCCACATCATTTTTGGGGCCCCTTCACACGCAAAAAACAAACAAAAAATTTTATGTCTACAAAAATATATAAAACATTTTAACACTAAAAGGAGGAAAAAAGTTCATTGTTAACATCTGTACAGTTTTGACAATTTAAGTACAAAATTAACATCAAATCTTCCAGTCAGTTTGTAATTATTTAAAAAACATTGAAAATCTTCATAAAAAGAAATCACGATATCTCAGAACAGTGTACCGAGACATAATACAATACTGATATAAAACATCGCTCAGCCTTAATACAAACATATAATCATTTATTCTGTGACTTACTGTACATTACTGTGCAAAAGTATTTTGCATTATTTCAATAGAAAACATCACATTTTAGATTTTCACACAATAAAAGTGTTACAGAGGAAAGTTTCCATGTTATTGGAGAATAAGGTTCATTACTCCAGCAGTTTACAGATAAAACTATAACATTAGCACTGCTGGGTTCATCTTTGAATTTCTGTGTGTGCCAAAACGTTTGCATCGTGACGTCAATGATCAAACAGAGGAGCGTACCTGTACAGGTGTCGTCGTTTCGGATCGTCTTCTGTGCTCAGGAAATATCTGCCAATCACAATCACATCCACAACCACATGTTGAAACCGCAGGTTTTATTACGAGTGACGCAGCTCAAGTTTTTTTTTTGTCGTACTTGCAAGATAACGTAGCCCCCGGCGAGCTAACTCAGCTACACGTGGGCTACACGCTAACATCAGAGACTCTCCATATGTTTAAAGCGACGGAATAAACATCTCAAATACACACCACCACACACGCGCTTTAGTGATTACAAATATTTTACAAAACCAAACCTTAGGGCTCTTATGAGATATTACAAACAGATTATTAAGGGAATAAATAAATAGATGGATAGATGAAATTGCTAGAAAATACTAGACCTTTTTTCCTTTTAATTATCATTATTATTTTTTTTTTTAAATATCACTTGATTGCACTTTTGAAAATCATATAAAAACACATTTAAACAATAATAAAATGCATCACAATATTGCCTTCTGATGCACCAAATCAATAATGAATAATAATAAGAATAATTTTTGGCCAATACCAAAATTAAGGGCACATTGGATTAAAAATCAAAGAAAAAAAAATAGATAATTTGCTAGAAAGCGCTATAACTTATTAATATTTTTCTTTTTTATTTACTTTTTAAAAAATTATTCTCATACAACAATTTAATTTGGCTTTTTTTAAAAATTGAAAATCAAAGAAAAGAGTAATAAAAAAAAATGCAACAAAATAATAATAAACATCTGACCAAAACCAAAATTTAGTGCACAATAGATAGAGGTTTGTATAAGATAATATTTTATAAATATATATTTCTGTTTTACAATCTGATTACACTTATGGAAGAGCATAAACAAAAGATTAATTCAAAACAAAAGGAAAACAAATACATGACAATATTGCCTTCTGATGGAACAAAATCATAATTAATAGTAATAATTTTTGGCCAAAACCAATTTAAGGGCAATTTGGATGAGAAAAGAAAAAGAACTGCTTTTAAATAGTGCTAGATGTATTTATTATTTATTTTTTAATGTTTTATCTTAATTATTATAAATAAAGCTGAATTAAAAACACACTGATCAGTCTTTTTTTTCAACAGTAATATAAAATATTAAACTATTGGATGACGTCTGAACTTTTGGAGGCGTGTGTGTGTTTTTTGTTTTATTTTTACAGGTCAGTGATCGATACTTACACCAGCTGTGTGTCTTCATCGTACGCTAAAATCTCTGTAACGTCCCAATCCCCTGACGTCAACGACTGCAGCGTGTCTGAGCTACTGTTGGGCTGAAACACACACACACACACAGGTCTTCAGTTTTCATTTAGTTTACAAGTCAAGCAAAATGTGTGTGCGTGCCTGCGTGTGTGTGTGCTCGTTCTCACCAGTGAGGTGGACATGGAGATGTGGTAGAACTTCCCTCGACCCCCCTGTGGTACTGCGCGGGTGAAGAAGAACCTGAGTCCGTCTCTAGAGAACAGCGGCGCTTCATTCTGTGTTCAGGAGAATAAACCGTCTCACACACACTCCTTCTTCCTTCCTTATCCTTCCATCCTTTTCTGTCCTACATTCCTTATTTCTTTTCTTCCTTATTTCCCTTTTTGAGGATGAAAGGAAATGAGGAAGGATGGGAAAACATAAATCCTTCCTTCTTCCCTCATTTACTTTCATCTGTATTGCTTTGCTTATTTCTTTTCTTATTTCCATCTTCCTTTGCTTATTTTCTTCTTTCCTTATTTCCTCCCTTTCCTTCCTTCCTTCCTTCCTTTATAAACGTCTGGGTGCTGAAGGCAGGAGATCTCGATCTCCCCATGCTGTACACCTCTCACTGCTCTGCTCTCGGGGGGAAGGTGGCGGTGAAGTGACTCACCTGTCTGTGCAGCCAGCTGTCACTCTCATCCTCGTGTTTCTAAAAGAACAAACATGCGTTAACAGTTTGTCCCCTTCCCTAAAAGCTTCTTCATGACACACACACACACACACACACACACACACACACACACACACCCCTGCTGTGATTTTACAACACACATCAATAATGTGGCATTTAAAAGAAACATTAGCTGGATCCATTTTGTGGCTCTATACACATCACCTGACTGGTCAAGAAGTTGATTATTTTCCTGTAACAGCACATCATGAAGTGTTTTATTCCTCTTATACCAATTTGACTGGGATTGCAATTTTTTAGTTATGAAAAAAAAAAAAAGAGACATACTTCTTATCCATTTATATTTACATTTAGTGTTGTGGAATATCAGTACAACAAGTTAGTTCCTGTTCTCATTTACATTATAGCAGCTATAAACACTCACCAGCCTCTTTCTTTTTAAAAAAAGAAACAAATGCAGCCTGTCATGTTACTGAGAAAAGTGTAACCCTCTCTGTCTTGAACACTTAGTTACAGCTTGACCCCTGACACTGGAGACTCCTGCTGTAAATGTTAAACAAGCGTCTCCTTACAGAAAACCCGTCCCTGTGAACGAGCTGTTACTATGGAAACAATAACGTATTAGAGCGAGTGCATTAATATCAACCTGAGCTGCTGTTACAGAAAACTAACCAACACCTTCTGACCAATCAGAATCCAGAAAGGTCTCTGAAAGGAAACCTTGGTGCAGATTCCGGTGGTGGCTTCACACAGGGTGAGGATGGAGTTGTTCTGCGCTCGGTTCAGCCAGTTGACCACCAGTTTGGTGCTGGTGGCCCACTTCACCATGGTGATGTAATACTCCTTCCTGAAACAGGACCCAATGAAACGTAACTCCTACTGCACTGTTTATAAAAAACATTCATCATGTTTTCATCAGAACTCTCTACAGACGTGCACTGTCTAATTCCAAGATGGCGGATATGCCGATGTAGCTTCTACAGCTATCTTATTATTTTGTGCATGAAAACTAAAAGACTGACCCGATCCTGGGGTCCTCGGGCTTCTTCATCCGGACCGTGTGTAGCGGCCCGTTCAGACTCACCACCGACACGTAGATCTCAGGATTCTCCTCTCCGGCCTGCATCGGGAAAATCACATCACATCTCCATTCATGTCCATGTAAACTGAATGATGATCATCATGTCTCACACAATTATATCCTTTTTACATAGAAGCCATTTTGGGTCACATGGACAAAAAGACAAAGGGGAAAAATTAGCTCTATTGGAAAAGTACAAAATATAGAATATTTGTTTACACGCAAAGATTTTGATCAGTCCTAATAAATTAATTGAGTCCTTGTGTATACACACACCTTATCCAACGTTTCAATGTGTAAATGTCTTTAATCACACTGCTCAGGTTTTTTTTCCTTTTTAAAACCAAAACATCCTCCAAATGAAAAGTAGTTCACAAGAAAGGTTAACGGTCGATGTTTTCACACCCACACTCAGCAAGCCTGCTTCATTTGAAATGAAAGAAAATCCATCAGCAAGGGAGACTTTTCTTCTCTCCTAATGTAATCAGAGAATAGATTTTTTTGTGCTTATTACAAGCGCAACATCAGCTGTTCTTAAATTTGTAAAAACTTTGTTGTCTCTCAGAAGAAAATTATATCAGATTACCACTGGCCTCGATCTGGTATTCTACTCAGCCTCAGGCACTTTTCTGGCCACGAGCCTCAGAATCTCTGAACGTCTCTCAGCACTTGCTTCGTTTTACATCAAGATAGAGTTGTTAAAAGAAGTTCAGGAGTTTCGTTTGAAAAGGTTGCCATGTTTAAAGAACACGTCTGTTGTTGACTGTTTTCGATGGGCACTTCCTGTGAAAGTAGGCGGTTCTTGGACACGGTTAATGACGAAACGTATCGGACTCCTGTGACACTAGACATGAAAGTGAATAACCTGCTGGAATAAAAACATTCATTACATTATTCATAATTATTAATTGCTACACATCGCAAAATGGCTCCAGGTTCTAACTACTTTATATGTTTTCATTACAGTTTAAGGATTAACATCTCTGCAACTCTACAAGGACTAAACCAGCGGAAGGAAGGAAAGCAGTGATGGCGCTCCTTTCCTCTGGTGTGTGATACTTTCTGAAGAGCAAAAGATTCAATTATGTAAATGAGCTTGGAGTCTCGGCTCTCTGTGTGCCGTATCTCATCAGTGCAGCTTTCTCACGACTCCCTCGTGTTCACCGTTAGATCCTTCTGTTTCCCTGGAAGATTGTTTTCCACGCCGATGGTGTGTGTGTGTAAGATAACGAGCTCACTTTTGGGTAGCGGTACTCCTGAGTGCTGGGGTACAGGCCCCCCGTGAACATGGGCATCTCCATCTTGGGCACCAGAGTGTCGTCGATGGTGGCATATGCAAGCCTGAGGCCGTCCGGGGACCACCAGTGAGCGACGTGAGACTTAAAGATCTCCTCTGCAAAATAAACAAACAAACAGATAAATCAATCAAAATAAGAACAACCTCATACAATCAATAAGTAAATGAGTTACTCAAATCAATTACAAGTTAATAAATACACAAATGAATCAATCACATGAATTAAATAAATATACAGATATATATATATATATAGAGAGAGAGAGAGAGAGAGAGAGATCAGTTAACTAATTGGCCAATTAATTAATTAAAAATGAATACACACAAAAAGAAATGAATTGTAATAAACGACAGAATATAATCAATAAATAGGTAAATACATGAATTAATCAAATCAATTGAAAATGAATAAATACACAAAAAGTAATACAATTTAATTAAATACAAATCAACCAATATAAATACAAATATATTGAATTCATCAAAAATAATTAGTGACGGATTTCAATTAATTAACTAGTTAATTATTTAACAGATAATAGTAAATAAATACAAACACACTGATCAAAGCTGAGGGTTGGGAACTGTCTCGAAGACAAAACCGAATTAAATATCGCTCGACCTTTAAACACTTCAGAATATCATTTCCAGCTCACGTCCTGAAACGTGTCTCCAGATTGGGACTCCAATATGAATTAGATGAAGAAAAAGCTTTGAAACGGAGAGGTCAGAGGTCATGGAGCGGCTGCATCAGGAGCAGGAGGAGAAGTGCTGCTCTCTGAGGCTCGCCCGGTAATTACGGGGCAATTAATAACCGCTGAAGTCTTAGGAACAAACCACTGCTGCCAAAATGGTCGAGAAACAACAAAAGCACGGTTTCTGTTTAGCTTCGTTTTCTGTACAAATGGTGACTGACAGACTCCGGTGTGGGTAGTTTTTTGTGCACTTCTCTGGCCACAAGCTTCAGAATCCTAATTGTTAATGCTGATGCCAGTTTCGTCATCATTTTCAAAAGAATCTGATTCACTGGTTCAACTCAATGAGCTCCAAATCCACTCCATCTGATTTGGACATACAGCAGCCATCATGAAGTGAATTAAAGGTGCAGTGTGTAATATTTAAACATGCCTTTAAACCAGTCATAATCACGTCATTAGGAGAAAAAAAAGGGTAAATCTCAATTACACCATGCAGCTAATCTGGATCATTTCTGATCTTTAGGTTTTTCTGGCCCAGAAATAAACTCCACCCCAAGCTGAAACAGATATTGTTCTTTAAAAGGAAAGCTATTAGACACGTGTAGTTTTTAACAGTGAGGGCGGAGTCGTGTGAAGTTTTCTACAGGCACTCGAGTTTTCCAAAAGTTACAAACTGCCCCTTTAATAGTTTAGCTTTAAACTATTTGTTTGATCGATGTTTCTTTCAGTCCCGTTACTGAATGTTGATCAGTGCTGGAAACACAGAGAAAGCTCTAGAAACGCAGGAGCTTTAGCTCTCGCCGTATGTAGGACAGAACGTCAGTGTGGTTTAATATGATGTAAAGAAAACAGGAGAAAAGCTCAGACCACAGGATGGCAGTAGAGCTCTGTTATGGATTTTATGGTCAACATCTCAATATTTACAACACGCCGTAAAGCAGGCTGTACCACGTCCTGTAGTCCCGGCCAAGGAGGCGTGTCCAATCCTCACGGCTCGTTCATCTCAGATTAAAATAAAATGCTGAAATGCATGTGTTCTGCTTGTGCAATGATACAGGTAGTAATTTATGAGTCTGAGATCTTTATGAAGCCTTATTTAGAAATGATATCAAGTTCTGAAATTGAATGTGCATAAATGTAATTTAAAGAATTTATTTATTAGAATTGTGCAGCATATAACGTTAAAAAGCAGCTAAATCCAGTTTCAAGATTTTATTCTTGTTTTTCTTTGATTTGTAAAATAAGCTATTCTTTTCTTTATGATTGTTTTCACTATAAACTCTATTATAAATCTCCAATTATATATTGAAAAGAAAAATAAGAATAAAATAATTACAAACAGATGAAATGATGTGTATAAAAGAAACAGGAATTAACTATTTAAAAGCAGCACAAATCATAAAAACAATTTGTACAACAAAAACTAATTAATAATCAAAATAATTAAGAGAATAAAAAAACAAGAATGTGAGGAGATAAATATGGAAAAAAAGACGTTTGAAAACAATTCAGTAAAAATGATTTCTTTCTAAAGGTCAGAGTCTTTATCCCTTCACACGTTTCAGTTTCAGCTTCTGAGGAACAGCAGCGTTCGTCCTCCAGTAACGCTGCCTCGGCTGTTTCTTCTTTCTCCACAAGATCTGAGGTTCATCTGTTCAGAATTGATTAGTTTGCCTTTTCAAAAAATTTGGATGTAAACCCTAGTGGGTGTTAGACAGAGAGAGAGAGAGAGAGAGAGAGAGAGACAGACAGACAGACAGACAGAGAGA
>JAOTRR010000047.1:18392515-18406715 GCA_028570945.1 Gogo arcuatus
ATAGACAGGTGACGAGCAGGCAGACGGGTGACAGATAGACAGATGATGAGCAGGCAGACACATATAGTCAGATAGACAGGCACAGACAGACAGATGATGAGCAGACAGACAAATGACATGCAGACAGACACTTATAATCAGACACAGACAGACAGATGACTTCTAGACAGACAGTCAGACAGACACATATAATCAAATACAGACAGACAGATGACACATAGACAGACATTCAGACAGACACATATAATCAAATACAGACAGACAGACGACACGTAGACAGACAGACACATAATCAGATGACACAGACAGACAGACATAGACATATATAATCAGATACAGACAGACAGACACAGATGACACGCAGACAGACAGACAGATGACATAGACAGACAGACACATATAATCAAATACAGACAGACATATAATCAGATACAGACAGATGACACATAGACAGACAGTCAGACAGACACATATAATCAAATACAGACAGATGACACGCAGACAGACAGACAAATGACACGTTGACAGACAGACACATATAATCAGATACAGACAGACAGACACAGATGACAGACAGACAGACAGATGACGTAGACAGACAGACACATATAATCAGATCCAGACAGATACAACAAAGACCAGCGTAGATAGATGAAGAAAGACACGCAGACAGACAGATATAGGCAGACCCTCTCACATGAAAACCAAGAAGATGTGAAGTTAAAGATTTCGGAGTTATCATTTGAACATACTTAATAATTTTCTTCTCACGCCATGTCACCACGTCATCACGGTGTGGCTGTGTTCAGGTGGTCATGTGATCCATCCTCACCTGTAATCGCTTTACACTGCACTTCAGCGATAACACACTCGCTCATAAAACCGCTGCTGCTGAGCGAAATCGTAGATCGCAGCATTACGCGCTTCAGGTTTGGGCCACTAAAGAATGTGGTACAGGGTCACGTGCCATCAGATTTAAAAGGATGGTTCAGACTGTCCAGAATGTAGTTGATAAGCGGGGACACGTTTGGGGTCTGAGGTTCTAACACTTCTAACACCTAACATGCAGATGTAGTGCACGATGCTAAACTGGAGGCTATAAGCTTCCACTACTTGTTAGCTACATTAGCTTCGTACCTCCGGTATCTTGTCGTTTTTGCGGTATTAAACTGTAAATCCGTCAGTAAGCTCATTATCTCTGTATATTTGCACTGCAGGGTCGGGGATCAGGCTTCCCTGGAAGGAGGAGACCCAGAGGGGCGTGGCTTACAGGTAGAGGTGGGCGTGGCCGATCCAGGATGAAAAATGGAGTGGGTCCGGTGCCAGCTCCGGGAGTATGTACACATACACCAAATTGTGCTTTATTTATTATATAAAATGTCAAGAAAAGGAAATGGATTCTCGAATAACGGCGAATTATTTTTTCCCGTCTGGCCGCAGGTGAATGCCATGGACCCGCAGATATATCCGTTCCGAGAGGAGGAGGAGAACTCCATGCACAACACGGTGGTGATTTTCTCCAGCACAGACACGTTCACGCTGAAACAGGTATCGGTTATCAGTATTATTTTAGCTGTGTTGAATTCTGGATTCTGATTGGTTGGAAGGTGGTGATTAAAACCCTGATGCTGATTTGTTTTCCTAGAACAGTACGTCCCGTCAAGTGTTTCATTCCTCATGTGTCACAGCAGTTTTGCTAAAGACGTTTTGTACTTTTTATCCATTTGTAGTTACATATGATCTCTGAATCTTTCTCAGGACATGTGTGTGGTGTGTGGGAGTTTCGGGCAGGGTGTCGAGGGCCGCCTGCTCGCCTGCGCTCAGTGTGGACAATGTTACCACCCGTACTGCGTTAACATCAAGGTAACACACGCACTCTCTCTCTCTCTCTCTCTCTCTCTCTCTCTCTCTCTCTCTCTCGCTCATATATCTCATTAAACCCTTACACTGTTTAGCCTTGAGAGTAACTAGAATACAGCACTTTGACTCCGTCTACTTCTGTAGTCTGGTTCAGTGTTTGTCCCGTTAAAGTTGCCATAGTTACGTGCTGTATTGCTTTTGCTACAGTCGTGACCTTAATCCTTCTGTCAGGCCTGGAAAATATTTGTAAAGTGAATTCGTTTTTGTAATTAGCTTTCGTGTGTGTCTGTGTGTGTGTGTGTGTGTGTAGATCACTAAAGTGGTGCTGAGTAAAGGCTGGCGGTGTTTGGAGTGTACGGTGTGTGAGGCGTGTGGCCAGGCGAGTGACCCCGGGCGCCTCCTGCTGTGTGACGAGTGTGACATCAGCTACCACACCTACTGCCTCAACCCACCCCTGCAGAACGTCCCAAGTGGCAGCTGGAAGTGCAAATGGTAGTACACTGGGTGGTACCCAAATCAGGGAAAATGCTAGCGTCGTGTGTGTGTGTGTGTGTGTGTGTGTGTGTGTTTTTCGTAATGGAGTGTTTGTGTATCCTGTCCATAGGTGTGTATCATGTACACAGTGTGGTGCCACGTCGCCCGGTCTGAGGTGCGAGTGGCAGAATAATTACACTCAGTGTGCGCTGTGCGCCAGCCTGACTTCCTGCCCCGTCTGTCTGCTGGACTACAGCGAGGAGGAGATTATCCTGCAGTGCCGCCAGTGTGACAGGTGTGTGTGTGTGTGTGTGATGAAATATCAGCGCTCTGGGATGACAGCTCCATGACACTATCACTACACACCTCACTAAAATAAACACAGTGATGAAAATTGTTCATTTCCGTCCACGCCTGATGTGTGTGTGTGTGTGTGTGTGTGTCCAAAACGTGAAGTGAAGTGTGCTTGTTTCTGAGACAGATCTTTCCTTTTCCTGCCATCTGCAGATGGATGCACGCGTCGTGTCAAGGCTTCCACACCGAGGAGGAGGTGGAGAAAATTTCCGACAGCAGCTTCGACTGCAGTTTGTGCCAAGGCCAAGGCTCGCTCTCTCCAGGTACTCAAGATTCCCGCTACATTACGCTGCACTCACGCACTCGTTATTCTTCTTCTCTGTTATACTGCCAGGAATTTACTCTATATACCGTATAACAACTCTAATACGTTTCTATGGTAACGGCTCATCCATAGGGTCTTAACCGTGCCTTGCGAAAGTAGTCACCTCCCGTGGCGCTTTTCCTGTTTTGCTGCATTACAACCTGGAATTAAAATAGATTTTTGGGGAGTTTGTATCATTTGATTTACCCAAAGTGAACACTTGCAAGTTTCAAGTCAATTTAAACAGGTTGTGCTGGTGTACAGCAGTTTTCAAGTCATGCCACAGACTCTAAATTAGATTGAGATCTGGGCTTTGACTAGGCCAGTCCAAGACATTTAAATGTTTCCCTTTAAACCACTCCAGTGTAGCTTTAGCCGTATGTTTAGGGTTATTGTCCTGCTGGAAAGTGAACCTACATCCCAGTCTCAAATCTCTGGCAGACTGAAACAGGTTTTCCTCAAGAATTGCCCTGTATTTCGTGCCACCCATCTTTCCTTTAAACCAGTTTTCCAGTCCCTGCTGATGAAAAGCATTGCCACAGCATGATGCTGCCGCCACCATGCTTCCCTGTGGGGAATGCTGTTCTCAGGGTGATGGGAAGTGTTTTGTTTGCGACACAAATTTTATAAATTTTTTTGTCTAATTTTTTTTCATTCCACTTCAACAATGTGGACTATTTTGTTAGGTATGCTACATAAAATCCATTTAAATTCCAGGTTGTAATGCAACAAAGCAGGAAAAACACCCGGGGGGGCGGCGAATACTTTCGCAAGGCACTGTATATGACGTATGTTCCCCTAATAATAAACAGATTAAAAGGTTTGTGTGATCGTTTTCTGCAGCGTATTCAACACTTACGGAAGGAGTCTCCAGTGTCAGGAGTTTTTTTGTTTGCGGTTTCTTAGTAACGTGACAAGCTGCGGTTTTTTTTTCTTTCTTTCTTTTCTTATTATTGACTTTGAGAGAGAAAAAAGAGCCTGGTGAAGGAACGACTGTTTATAGCTGAGTGAGAACAGGAACTAACCTGTCTCATGGACATTCCACAACATAACTTTAAACATTTGTATAATAAAACGTACGACGTGCCATTCTTTAATAAATAAAAAAATTTTAATAATTGGGGAATTGTTGTGATATGCGAAGAGTAAAACACTTCAGGTCGTGCAGTTATGGGAAAACGATCAACTTCGGCGTGGTAACAGTGACTCTGCTTCGTCACACCGCCCTGTCGTTGATTATTTCACTGTAACAGCACCACACACAGTGGTTTAGTTCTTACTTAATGTCTCACAATGAGTTGTGTTTTCTTAAAACTTTTTTTTTTAAGGAAAATGTGAAACATTTCAGAATTAGACACCATCACCATTGTTTCACATCTCTAACGTTTTTGCGTTTCTCTTCCATACAGCGTCGACGGCTAAACCGCATGCGGCTTTCTCTTTGGAGCTTCCTGTGACTCCACAGATTGCTGCCAAGCCGAGGGATCTGGGTAAAACAATTCTGTTGTTATATAGTGACTTTTTAATCTCGATAAGTAGCTAAAGTTTTATTACGGTTAACACGTTAGCATGAGATTAAGTCAAAGAGTTGATTTTATCCGTCACGGGAGGGTCTGGTGAATGAAATTAGGCTTCCACCGAGAAGGACCCATGTGGTACTTAAAAAAAAGAGAGTGGTGTTGAGGCGTCTTCTTGTGAAAACATGACACTTATGATACTGAAATGTACTGAAAATTGGCATATTTTTTTTAATAATACGCTAAACTTTATCGAGGTCCCACAAGGCTCGAGTGAAGGTCCGTTCCTGTTTTTTCTCCCCCAGGTTTGATGAGGACATACACGCAGGATGGTGTGTGTCTCACCGAGTCGGGTCTGTCCCAGCTCCAGAGCCTGGCCAACTCCGCTTCTAGGCGCAGGAGGACAAAACCCAAGCTCACACTGAAGATCATTAACCAGAACAGCGTTGCTGTGCTGCAGACGACTCCGGACCATCAGGGCGAGCTCTCCCGAGATGTGGACCTCGACGACGGCAGAGGTTACAATCACACGGTTTTGATTTCAGATGATTAATCTGAGCGCAGCGCTCTTGAATTCTGGATTAGCTCATTTTCACTGGGCTTTTGTTCTTCATTCAGGTTTAAAACTTGCATGTAAACAAATAGGGAAGGGTGTGTAAGTTGGTCTAACAATGTACTTGGGCTTGTCTAAGGGTGTGTTTGTGTGTGTTGCTGCAGAAGCGGAGCTTATAGATGGGGAAGGGAAGTCCGATTCGAGCCCAGAGAGAGAGATAGCAGGAGAGGACGAGCCTAAAGGAGTCGAGAGCTGCAAAAAGAGGAAGAGGAAGCCGTATCGACCTGGTGAGAGCATGTGAAGTGAAAACAGAACAGTAAACACAGTATTCCTGATTTAATGATGCATTCCATGCATCCTTCCTCGTTTTATAATGGACATCCAGCATAAGACAGGATGTTATATAGGTATCATGATACATTATGATTATCACCGGTGGTGGTGTTTCATTTTTCAAAATTAAAAGAAGTGTAGAAATATTCATCACACATGAGCTCGAACGGTACTGAATATCAGAATTGTGCTTTTCTGGGGTATTTAGATTTATGTGTGAATGTTTCGGACAAAACGGAAGTAGAAATGCCTTTTCAACAAAGGTGTGGTGGTTTCCGTTGTAGTTAATGCCTCGTAAATGTATTGCAAATGCATCATGGTATCATTCAATGTCATGGAAGTTGGCCTATGCCTCGTATAAGACACGGAAAACGAAGTGCGACCACCACCATGCTTCGCTGAGTTTCTACATTATTTCTGCAGGTATCGGAGGCTTCATGGTGAGGCAGAGGAACCGAACAGGCCAAAGCAAAACCAAACCGGTTCTGAGCAGGAAGGACTCGAGCGGCTCCGTCTCTGAAACACAGCAGGGCAAAGATGATGGTCAGAACGTGACTCGATTCACCCAATTAATTTCAACCAGTCTGTAATGTTTATATAATGACTCGATTTATTAGAGGTGTATCTCTTCTTCTGAGATCGTATGATACATGGAATGGAAGTACACAACATACAGTTATTAAAAAAAAAGCTTTGGCTAGTGGAAGCCAGGTCTCTTTTAGTGATTTCAAATGAATCAATTAATCAGAGTTTTGATTTGCTTGATTCACCACACAGAGTATTAAAATCTTTTGCTTTCATATACATTTTAATCATTTAGTTCTTTAATAAAGCAGGTGCACTATCAGTCCGTCGCCTTTGTCTATATGATTGCAAGTTTTCACGGCTAACGTGTGCGTGATAAGAGCAGGATAGCAAAAGCGGCACATTTCACAATTCACATGTACTATAGTTAATAACTCGGTATGAATTCTACGCAAAAATAAAAACGTTAAAATGTAATACTGTGAGCACCTTCCTCAACACACACGACAACACGGTGGAAAAAATGACTGCTAAAATTTTTTAAAAGATTCGTTCCGTTTGAGAGTTGATTCACCTGACTCATTTCATGAATCAAAAACAGATCCTTATTGTAAACATATTTCTCAATCCTTGTTCCCTTGTCCGTGAGTAATGTATTGATGATAATGTACAATAACATTAGTCTTTTAATTTGTAAGATTTAAAAAAGGGCACATAAAAAGGCAGAAATGTGATGGATAGATAGAATTGGATTTATAGAAAAAAATGACACAATTCACATGTAATACAATATAAATGTTTATAAAAAATTTCATATAAGAATGTATTTCTATATGTAAAACCATATTGCCTTTCACAGTGAGCACTTTAGTAATCCAGCAGGACAGTATGGTGAAAAAAAAAGGACTAAAATTAAAAAAAAAGGAAACTTTTGATTCGTTTGATTCACATGACCCATTTGAACGATTTGTTTACGGAACTAAAATGCATCCTTATTGCTAATGTATTTCTCTTTCCTTCGTCACCTGTTTTTGACGAATTCATTAATTAATGATTGTAAGGTTACTGTATTTAAAAATGGAAAATGACTCATTGGTGCTTGCTAATTGATTCACTTGATTCAGAATAGCTTCACAAAATGATTCAGAGTCATTTTTTACAAAATTAAAGATTCGTTTTGTGTCAGCAGTGACTAGGCTATGCTGTAGCTAACCTGTATAAAAATGTGAAACGGTGTATGTATGTGTGTTCACGATGATTGTTACGGTTCTGTAGGCTGGGCCGATCTGATGCCCGATGTGCCAATGGACGAGAAACCTTCCATCTCTGATTTCCCCGAAAATCCTGAGGTCAAAGTGCGGAAACGCTACAGAAAGAAGAAGACCAAGCTGGAAGAAGCGTTTCCTACATACCTGCAGGTACAGCCAACGGAATTATGGGAATTTAAATTTCTACTGAGTAGAATTTGGACTCCACCTCCCATCCACACCCATGGACACAAGGCTCCGCCTCCCAGAATCTCTGTAGCTCATTCACGCTAGTTCAGTTGCTTGCTAGCTCCCGTTCCATGGTCTCGTTCTACTACGTAACAAAGTTTACTGTAAACACGTGCGCAGTAAAGATAGGGAACATGGGGGCGTGTCTATCACATGACTGACAGGAGTCCAGCACAGACCTGCTTTTTTTTTCTCAGCCATACAATCTACTTGCACAAAACTGCTGACGATATTTTCAAGTCTGCAAGCATTCTCTTTCTCACACGTGAACACACACACACAGAGAGGGTTTCCAGAGGTATTGCTAGGCAACTGCTTAGCTAACCCGAGAGAAAGCACAGCTGGGGTTCGTACACATCTAATAGAAGCTGACGTGAGGAGTCCACAGGGAACGAGCAATGACGTCCTTCCTCCGCCTCCTCCTCTATCACTGCTGCTGCTGCAAACGGACGTCTGAAAGCCGAGCTAAGCCTTGACGAGAATTAGCCGCAGTCTAAAAAAAGGGAAAAAGGGAGAGCACAGTCACAGAGGAGGCGACGGAAAATCTGACATGCATTAAGCTAATGCTAGCTGTCAGTGCTAACTCTCTTATTTTTCTTTGTGTTTTTAAATAAATTATTGAAAATCTAAGATGCTACAACTGAACGAGTTTCCACAATGTGTCCATCAATGTCCTTTTCATTATCCACCTTTAGCTTTTTTATTTTTTAGCATTTTTATTCTGTTACTAAAGCAAAAAAAGCACTAATTTGATAAAACGATGCGTACAGAAAAACCTCATTCCCAAAATGTAGATAATCATTCATCACATGCTTGGAGCCCGAATTTTATTGTAGCTAACAAATAACGGAAGCTTATATCCACCAGTTTAGCATAATATACTAAAACTGATGCTAAACTAGGCTCAGTAAATGTGTTAGCTTGTTTGCTGCGTTAGCCTTGTAGCGCTGGTACAAAATTAAGAAGAAAAAATTTAGACACCGAACATGTTTTGGATGAAGGCTAAGTATTTTTTGAGATGATACAAGCTGTTTTTATTCCATCATCAAAACCTTTTGGGAAAAGTGGTTTTATCTTTTAACTGTGCTTTTTTATTTTTATTTTTTTTATTTATGAATCCACCAGAACTCTCTTGCTATTGGAAATCATGCGCTGAAACTCTCACTATTAGTAGAAATGACGCTAATCATTTAGCTAGCTAACACATAGCCGTTATGGACAATGAAAAAGCACAGTGATACCGAAAACTAGACGAAGTTATCAGGAATATCAACATTTCTCTCAAATGTGTTGGTAAATTACTAAAAAAAAGGAGGTTATAACGTTCTAACACTTGGTTAACATTAGCATTTGTAGCTCCATTGTAAAACAAAAGAAGCTAACTTTAGGAACCAAACATTTTAAAGCTCTGGTCAAATTCTTTTGACACATTCCCAAGTAAAAATGTGTACTGTAGTTCAAATGATGTGAACATCTCTAAAACATGTTTTGTTTTGTTTTTTTTGCTTTTTTTTTTTTTTGGTAATTTATGAATCCAAGAGAAAACTGTTGCTAGGCAACTGGAAAACAGGTGCTGAAAATCTCCTCACTGTTACTGGAAATGCGGCTAACAGTTTAGCTAGCTAGCACACAGCCTTCACAAACAACACAAAGGCACAGTGACAGAAAGCAAGATAAATCAATCAGGAATATCAAATTAACTGGGGGAAAAAGGCTCAGTTTGTGTAAAATTACTGTTTAACTGTGTGTTTTTTGGCTAAGTGTTGAATCCAAGAAAACATTGGAAATGCTAGGAAACTGGGAAACATGCCAGAAATCTCACTGTTACTGGAAATGAGGAAAGCTATTTAGCTAGTACATAGCCACTGTGGACCCCGCAAAGGCACTGTGACACAAAAAAACTAGACAAATTCATCAGGAATGCCGACATTTCTCTCAGATGTGTTGTTAAATTTATAAAACAAGACTCCGTTTCAGTAAAATTACTGTACAATTACGCTTAGCATCAACTGCTATGTGTGTCATTGTGTCATGAATGTGGAGCTATCACAAAAAATTCCCAAGAAAAAAAATATTTTAATGTAAATACAGGATCAGTAAATGAACATGGCTCATTTATGAGACCATGAGAACACTGTTGCTAGGTAACCCTGGAAACCAGGTGCTGAAAATCCCTTTGCTGTTACTAGAAATGAGGCTAAGTGTTTAGCTAGCTAGTACATAGCCGTTAGAGACGTCAGAAAGGCACTATGACACAAAAAAACTAGACAAATCAATTGGGAATATCAACATTTCTCTCAGATGTGTTATTGAATTATAAAAAAAAAATACTCCTTTTGAGTAAAATTACTCTTTAATTACACTTAGCATCAACTGCTACAGGTCTACAGTATTATATGTGTGAATGATGTAAACATCTCTTTAATCTCTGTATCCTCACTGTGTGTGTGTGTGTGTGTGTGTGTGTGTGTGTGTGTGTGTTCATTCTAGGAGGCATTCTTTGGTAAAGATCTTCTGGATAAGAGCAAGCAGAGCAGACAGGAGACCACGGGCCTGTTAGAGGAGGATAAGGACAGGAAGCCGAAGAACCCCGGTGTGCTGAAGCTGCCCTCAAACCCCTTACTCAGTACATCAACACCACATCCCAGTAAAGCTACAGCACCACGTAAGACACGCACACACTTTTCCCAAGGTCCTAAATGTACGTGTACATTAATACGTATGGCTAGGATCAGATAAAATGGCCTCCTTTATTATTCCAGTATGTATTTTTTTTCCGTGTAATATAACCATGACGTCAGGCATCAACAACTTGTTAGTCTCTTTGTTTGCACGTAGCCATTGCTCCTATTGTCACTTTTCTGGGTGTGGTGTGGCCTGTCCCTATTTTTTTTCCCCCAAAATGTATAACCTACAGCCCACTGCAATTTTTTGCACAGGTTGTATTTTTTTTTTTTTTATGTATTTACACGTATGGCTTCGTACTATCTTTGTTTTCAGTTTAGATTAGCAAAGCAGGCTACATATACTAGCACACATACACTCACCAGAGGCGCCAACGATGTCTCCAAGCTGTATTTTTCTTTGAAACATCTGTATACACATTTAATGAGCGGTCGTATATATAACGGGTATAGATTTTTCTCCCATTTTTGCATCAAACAGTAAATAGGAACCAAAGTTGTGAGTGAGGAATTAAAGAAACATCTGATCACAGGCACCGTAGGATTGGTCTGTTGAAATTTCATCTTAAATCTGTCGGGTTTTTGGGCAGGGAGTTGCGAGGAGCCGCTGGTGGATCTGTCCGAGGTGCTGAAGTCAGACACCGAACTGTTGGGAATGTTGTCTGATAACATGGGCAAACAGAGCGAGGAGTCTGGTAGGCCAATCACAGTCACTCTGACGTCCTCGTTTTACTGCTGTAGCTCTGTCCAGCCAAGCGCTTTGTTTTCCTTCTTCACTTGCTCTCACTCAATCTGTTTTGGGTTCTGCATGCATTCCAATCATTATACTTCCTGTTCACTTTAAGTTACTTTAAGGTTTATTTCTTTAAGTTCTTTCTCTCTGTCTTTTCTATATCTCATTTCTGGTTTATTTCTCACTCATTGTGTTTGGTTTGGGTCCCTGTAGGTCTTGATTTTTGCCCTTTCCAGGTTGACTGCTCTCCCTCTCCGTTTGGTAAGAGCCTCAAAGCCCAAATCATGTTTTCCAGCTTGTTTTTGTTTTTCTGTTAAAATCATTTTCTAAGATTTGCTTTTCTTGATTTACCTACAATGCCTTTGGCTCTGCATAACCTTACTGAGACTAGCATTGTTTGTTCAATTACAGCTGCTGAATTAATGCTAATTTCTGATTGTACCCTTATGAAACTTTCAGTGTTATGCTAGCCTCAAGCTAACATTAGCATATTTCTCCACACTGGTGTGATGTGTATAGTATTTCTGGTGAAAGACACAGATATAATATGCATATTAGATAGATGATGTATGTACATCAGGCTTGTAATTAGAGGGCAGAAAATGTGTCTTATGGTTTGTAAGTAGTCTAAAAAATTCAGAATGGGGTGTATAAGTAGTATAGCCTGGGGAAAAAAAACGTATTTAGATAGTAAAGTCTGGAAAATATGCTATATAAGTAATGTCGTCTGTAAAATACAGCTTGTATGTAGTAGTTTGGGAAGTAAGGTATTCAGATAGTTTAGTTTAGACAATATGGACTGTAAATAGTACTGACTGGTAAATACAAGAAGTAGTATAGTCTGCAAAATACAGAATGTAAGCAGTATAGTGTGTTAAAAAACAATATGTAGGTAGTATAGTCCAGAACATATGGTGTGCAATTTCAGTCTGGAAACTGTAGTATGTTAGATGTATAGTTTGGAAACTACAATATTTAGTTAGTATAGATTAGAAAATTTGGTATTTACAGTATATAGTCTGGAAAATGTGGACTTTAGATAGTATGGTCTGGTAATACAATAAGTTCTATGGTCCAGAAAATATGAAATGTAAGTAGTGTAGGTCTAAAAAATATTGTATGTTTGTAGTCTGAAAAATATGTAGGAAGTATTTTTTGGAAACTGTTATGTAGGTGGCATAGTTGGATAAAATGGATATTTAAGTAGTATAGTATGGAAAATATGAAATGTAGATAGTATAGTCTTGTAAGTAAGTAAGTAAGTAATAAGGTCCTGAAAATACAGAATGTGAGTAGTACAGTCCAGATACTATGACACGGATGTGGTAAAGTTAAAATAATATTTTTTATATAAATAGTATATATATAATCTGGAAAATAAGGTGTTTAGACAGCGTAGTCTGGAAAATGCAAAATTTAAATAGTATAGTCTGATAATACAGTAAGAAATATGGTCCAGAAAATACAGAACGTGAGTAGTACAGTCCAGATACTATGACACGGATGTGGTAAAGTTAAAACAATTTTTTATATAAATACTGTAGTATATATAGTCTGGAAAATAAGGTATTTAGGAAGTGTAGTCTGGAATATACAGAATATAGATAGTACAAGCTGGTAAATACAGTAAGTAGTATGGTCTGAAAAATACAGAATGTAAGTAGTATAGTCAGGAAAACAACAATATGTAGGATGTATAGTAGTATAATCTGGAAAATAAGGTATTTAGACAGCATAGTTTGGAAAATATGGGATTTAAATAGTATAGTCTGGTAATACAGTATATAAGAAGTATGGTCTGGAAAATACAAAATGTAAGTAGTACAGTACAGAACATACAGTGTAATTAGACTGGAAAATAAGACATATTTTGGAAACTATGATTATATAGTATGGAAAATATGGACTGTATATAGCATAGTCTGGTAAATACAATAAGTGGTATGATCCAGAAAATATGAACTCTGAGTAATACAGTCTCCAAAATATAGAATCATAGTACAGCATACTATAGTATATAGGTATTATAGTCTAGAAAATATGGTATCTAGGTAGTATAGTGTATAAAATATAGTATGTTGCTAGTATAATCTGGAGAAACTGCATTGAATTTATGATACATGAAGAAATCTACAAGATGTGACCTTCAAAATAATTCTCATTAGACCGGTCAGAGCAGAGCTGTCCTTACCCACGTAATAATTTACACAGTTTTATACATTAATTTAAACCAATATACCCCCCCCCCCCCCCCCGGTCAGTTCAGCTTGATTTAGTTAAAGTACACATCACTTTCTCTTCTGCAACATTAATGTTCTCAAATGGTGCTACACTCTTACAAAGTGTGGTGCTGAAAAGTGTAACCAAGGACACTTCTTTAACAACCAAAGCAAGAAAATCTGTTATACAGGGTACAGGCTCTTAAGCAAAAGCAGTGGCCTTCTGTATTCAGGCTTTCAGCTTGGTAAAGAATAGTCCTGTTTATCTGTACAGAGCTATAGGAGGCCTTGGCTTCAGAAACATCATGGATCAGTGTGCAGCCTTGGGTTTCAGAGTGGGCTTAACTTTTATTTTATTAACTTCTCTGAGATATTATTGATAGTTAGGGCCAATGCTTTATGTCTTCTGGCTGACATGGTATATAATATAATCCTGCTCAAGGTTTTTTTTAGTGTGTGTCACCAGAATTCATATTATGGTTAAAAACTTTTTTCCCGACAGAAGCCAAAAGTGAAAATGAAATAATGTGTGAGCCAAGACATTCAAAGTTGTCATTTATTTTATTTGGCAGACTTTTTTTTATCCAAGCGAGACAGAATCCAATCTAAGCATTCAGCTGAGCAAATGAGAGCTGAGGGCTTTGCTTCCTGGCAGTCATGCGATTTGCCCTCGCAGCCTTCTGTTTACGAGTGTATTATATTTAATTGTTAACCTTTTAATTGTTGTCATGTTACACTAAGCTGATGATCTAGTTAAAGGCACAGTTTGGCGAAAGATGACACGTACACATTTCTTCCCATTTTACCCCAAGTGTAATCAATCAGCCAATGCGCACTTGTAGTTTTTAATCACTTCAAGTACATTAGCCTCATAGCTGAAGTGGGACATACTGTATAGCACATTTAATTGCTTTCACCAAATTATCACTTTAATTTGTTGGGTTTTTAAAAAATTCATCAGCAATTATTGATTTGATTCTATCTGCTTTCAAAACTACATTGGTCTAGTAATTCTAGTAAGTCTGATTTGATGTTGCTTCTCAAACAATATTTATAGGAACAGTTAATGATTTTGTGATAAAATCTATTACTCATATACAGCTCTGGAAAAAATTAAGAGACCACTTCAATTTTTTCTTAAATCAGCA
>JAOTRR010000047.1:18407066-18428288 GCA_028570945.1 Gogo arcuatus
TTCATGTTCCTCAAACACATACCTATAAATAGTAAAACCAGAGAAACTGATAATTCTGCAGTGGTCTCTTAATTTTTTCCATGGCTGTATTTTGGTATAACTTTGGTATAATGCTACTGCCTTAAGGACAATTAAGGTATTGGGTATTGAATTAAAAATACATTTGGTGTGTATGTCAGAAAATATAAAATTTTAGTAGTACAGTCTGAAAATAATGATATGGAACTATTACAGTCTAGAAAATATGGTATGTAGGAAGTATAATCTGGAAACTATGATATGTATGTGCTAAGTGGTATAGTGTAGTATAGGTTGGAAAATGCAGTATGTAGATTGTCAGTATAGTCTGTAGTATATTAGTGTAGTCTGGATGATGCAGTAGGTACTATTGTCTGGAAATGTGATATGAAGATCTGGAAAATGTACTATGCATATTATATAGTCTGAAAAATATGGCTTGTATGTAGAAGTAGAAAATTTGGCATGTTGGTAGTATAGTCTGGGAAATAAAAGATATTTAGGTAGGATAGTCTAAAAAATATGGAATAATACAGTCTGGTGAATAAAGTAGTGTAGTGAGGAAAATGCATGATGTAAGTCCAGAAAATAAGGTATCATCAGTATATTAGTATGTATTGGTATATAATTAGTCTGGAAATTAAGGTATATAGTAAGTATAGTCTGAAAACGTTATCGTCTGTGTGGTATAATTCAGAAAATTTGAATGTAAGTAGTATAGTCTGGAAAATAAATTATTGAGGTAGTACAGTCTGGAAAATATGGATCGCAGGTAAATACAGTAAGTCGTATGATCTGGAAAATGCAGAATGTAAATAGTTTAGTCTGGAAACTGGTATGTTGGTGGTATAGTTCAGAAGATTTGATGTAGTATAGTAGTGTATTTTGACAAGTATTGTTGGGAAATGTGATATAAAAGACTGGAAAATAAAGTATATAGGTAGTTTAGTCTGGAAAATACTGCATGTAATTAGTATGGCTCGGAAAAAATGGGATGTAGATGGAATTGTCTAGAAACTTTGGCATGCAGGTAGTATTCTCTGGAAAAGAAATTGGTGAGTCGTATAGTCTATATGGAAATATGGAATGGTACAATCCTTTGAATACAGTAAATATTAAAGTCCAGAAAAAAAAAGTATGTAGGTAGTATAGTCCAGAAAATACAGAATGTAAGTAATATACTCTGGAAACTTTGATACGTAGGTGGTACAGTTCAGAAAATTTGGAATGTAAGTACAGTATTATAGACTAATGTAAAATAATGTATTTAGATAGTATTGTCTGGAAAATATGGAATGTATAGAGTCTGATCAACAAAATAAGAACATTAATAACTGTTATATAATATTTCTGAAATAAAGCTACACCTCTTATCACCTTATATATTGATGACATTTAGAATATATTTCCACTGATACAGGGACTATTATATGTTGTTGTTGTTGTTTTTTCTTCTTCAGCCGGACTGGACGTTGCTCCTCTTACAGAAGAGGCTTCGGTTTCTTCTCAGTTAAACCAGGGACGAGTGTCTCATCAGGACGAGCCGCTGGACGGCATCCTGAGCCCCGAACTGGACAAGATGGTGACGGACGGTCAGTGATTTCGATTATACTAAGAGGAATTTTGACATGTTTTTAAAGGCAACACTAAAAGCAGATCCCTTTTCTTCTTGCAGAATCCATTCTGAGCAGACTGTATAAAATTCCAGGTAAGTCCTTTTTCTGTTTTTACGATTTTATCGTGATGTTGATGTGACGTTTGTTTATTCACAAACACCCACTAGACCACTATGCTGCAAAGCAGAATCTGACAGGTGGTGTATGTAACTTTCCATTTAGCGAGATTTAAACACGACGTATGTCGAATATAGTTAACTAAATTTAGCAGAAGCATGGGAATACTTGCAATCGAGCAACTGTTACTCAGCTTCAACAATAAAAGTTCAACTTTACCTTCCAACAAAGAGCTGATGATAGCTTTTCATAGTTTAGCAAATTTTGCTAGTTAGCCAGGTGAATGTTGCTAGTTTGTATGTTAAACACACTGCATGTCAGGTTTGATTGGGGGTTGCTAGCTAGATTTAGCTAAACCTTGGGAATGTTTGCGATGTCTCAACAAATACTTGGATTGCATTGAACAGTTGATTAAAATAGCTAGCTAGACTAATGCTAGCTTCCTTTAGTTTTGCTAGTTGGATAGGTGGCTGTTGCTAGTTTATATGTTAAACCTATTAAACTTGTCAGTTTGTGTTCCATGTCATCAGCTAGCTAAATTTAGCTAAACCTTGGAAATATTTGTAATCGCACAAGTACTTGCATTGATGATTTGAGTAACGTAGCTAGCTAATGAATGCTAGTTTCCATAGTTTAGCTCATTTTGCTAGATGGATGTTAAACTTGTGTTACATTGACTAGGTAAATTTAGCTAAACCATGGGAATACTTGCAGCTGAGTAAAAAAAAAAACCAAACAAACAAAAGTTCAACTTTACCCTCCATCAAAGAGCTGGCTAATATTGCTAGCTAGCTAACGTTATCCATCCATAGCTGCTAGTTCATATGTTAAACTTGTCTGCTTGTCAGGTTGTGTTGGGTTTCGTCAGCTAGCCAAATTTACCTAAACTATAGAAATACTTGCAGTTACTCAACAATTATTCAGCATGTGTTTCCATGGTTTAGCTAAATGTAATAGTTTGTTACAGATAATGTAACTTGCTGTTTAGCGAAAGCTACAGCCACATCACAACTGGTGCATAAGGTTTGTAATTAAATGCAATTAATGTTAAAAACTGCGATGATAAAAACAGGCATGTGTGCAATCTAATATAGGGTATAACCAAATATTTTTAAATAGAAAAATCCAGCTTGTGTTACGTTGTAGATGTGCTGTATGTTATAACTGCTAATCTCCTTACAGAGCTGGAAGGAAAGGACGTTGAGGATCTCTTCACCGCCGTGTTGAGCCCCAGCACCACCCAGGCTACTCAAGCTCCTCCCCAAACCCAGGGAACACACACTATACACGGGCATCTGGGACAGGGGCCTCCGCCAACTCAGATCAACTCAGGTACGTCATCATGGGCATCAAAACGACCCGATTTAAATATTTACATGAAACCACGAGTCATTAAATTTGTACAGCTGTGCATTTATTGTATTTGTTTGTTTGTTTGTTTTTTCCCATTAAATTAAATGAGGATGCAAATTTAAATGATGCATTTCTTTTCATTTACGTACTTTGTCACTTTCTGTATTATTATTAGTAGTAGTAGTAGTAGTACTTTCAACAAGAAATCTAGTTTAAATCAATATGCAAATTGACTGAACAGCCTCCCCCTACATGCCCCGCCCACATCTGTGCTGTTGCATGGGCTACATTTGTATATTGCAACAAAATTTTATGCAATAACTCTCACCTGTCATATACTGAATACTAATATTAAACGCAATACTATTTTTCCTGTGAGGAATTCAGATCTTTTTTCCTTTTCCTTTCCCTTTTTTTTTTTTTTTTTTTTTTAAATATATATAGAGACCTTAAAGTTAACCTTAAACAGCACATAGTAATGTATAGTATTGTAAACCGTTTTCCTCTCTAGGAATGTTTCCCAGAATGCCAGTGATAAATGGACTGATGAACCCCAATCAGCAGTTCCCTCCATCGCAGATGGCTCCTGGAGCGGACGTGGCGCGAAACTTCCCTCCCATGCAACGCATGCCTTTTCCTGACAATCTGAGGTGAGCATGAACATAAGGAACGCTGCTGGGTTTAAGGACATCATTAAAAGGACCGTCTAAAATTTGATACCTGTATGTTGAACAAAAGCCAAGTTTTTGGGCCGTTTCCCACCGTGATCATGACGTCACAACAAAATGGCTGACGCCCACTATCTTTTAGAAGTGAACTCAAATTTTCGGACCTCACTACGGATGTCTGACTCTATGAGATGTGTATGTGTTGAATAGGGACAGGAAGTTTGGTCCGATATCACGGGATGCAGCGGGTCCATGGTCAGCCACTGGTCCAGGTCCAAGTCCTGCTCCTACTCCTACTCCAGCTCCTGCAGCTGAGGGAGAGACGGATTCCTTATCCACGGCTCAGAAGAGCATGCTGAAATGGGAGAAAGAGGAGACTCTGGGAGAACTCGCTACCGTGGCCCCTGTCCTCTACACGAACGTCAACTTCCCCAACCTCAAAGAGGAATACCCAGGTGGGTGTGGCTTATCCGTTTAACAAATTAGTTCAGCTGATTTCTTTTTTTTTTTAATGCTGTTTTATTTTTTTAATATTGTTATAATTTACTTTGCAGACTGGCAAACACGAGTGAAACAAATTGCCAAGCTGTGGAGGAAAGCAAGTTCTCAAGACAGAGCTCCATATGTGGTATAACCTTTAATCGAACCTATTCCATCCTTCAGTTACATTCTCAATTTTAATAATGAAGTAATCACCATGTTAGTCATTGTCCATTTGAGGATTCTTTGCACTGGCGCTACCAAGACACAATATGTTAATCACTTGACCGGATGTATGTCACTTACAGCAAAAGGCCCGGGATAACAGAGCGGCACTACGCATCAACAAAGTCCAAATGTCTAACGAGACGATAAAGAGGCAACAACAACCGCAAACCTCACAGCCTTTGGAAGTGTTTGATCCTGCTATTCCTCCTCTGGACCCTGAGCTTCTGTTCAAGGATCCTCTAAAGCACAAGGAATCTGAACAGGAACAGGAATGGAAGCTGAGACAGGTAAAGTCTTGCTGGGCACAAATTCAGGAACAAACATTAAAAACAACTTGAAAAACCCATATTACTCAGCTTGTTACTGAACTGCAAATACCAAACATTTACATGCTTCCCTGTTATTAACAGACAGCAAAGTTTTGCATCCCATTTTTTTCCGCTTATGCATATAGGTATGGTTGTTCTTCAGAAAAAGATTATAAGCTATGCCCAGAGTCCGATCAAAACAATCAAACATTTGATGCACACAACTCGCTATGATTAGCCTTGAATGTACTCAGGTTAAAATACTGTTAGGCTGCTTTCACACTAGCTGTTTTTTCCACTAATGAAAGCTCACGTTTGACGTGTAACCCTACAGGAAAAGGCTGCAAGGCAGGCAGATTGTGGCCGTGTTTAAAAAGTGCAGCTAATTGCCAGCATATTTTAGTCACAGCAGGGTGCTTCAGAAAAGTTGAAAAAAGTTCAACTTGTCAGAAAAGGTGCCAAGTGATGTTAAATGCTTATTTACCTCCTGACTAATCAGGTCACAGCTCAAGGAGCCAGTGCAAAAGTAAAACACGGAGGACAACGTGCTGGTGAGAAATGAGTCATGCTAGTGAGCGGAAATGATTTACAACATTTTGAACGATCATTCCATATAACTAAAAATAACTACTCCTGTATTTTTGGGATGTTCACTGGTACGTGATGTGATGTTTCACTTTAAATGTGGCTGCATACAGCCAAGTTGTATAAGCAGCTCCAAATCTCTTCATTTTCTGCCTCTAAAGCTGTAGTGAAGACAAACAACCTCATCATCACTAAAGAGAGCAAACTTTTTTTTTTGCACAAAATTGGCTCTGAAATTCTCTCCGTCCAGCACTTTTTCTGAAAGTGTGAAAGCACTCTTAACGAGCCAGTGGAACTCCATGAACTCTAGAGAATGTGACATTTTTCCATGTTTTATGTATTTCTTGGAAATGGCCAATATAACAGAATGAGTGTCTTTCGCTAGTTGTTAAATATTAAAATGTCAAATTAAAAATTGATTCTGAGATATATCGGTTCATTGGAAATACATGTCCCTTTATCGATAATTACTGGTAAGTTCTTGTTTCCTAATCCCTTTTATTTCTCTTGTTCAGTAAGCGTAGGGAGTCATTTTTGCTTTTGCTCAGTCAGTCCGTCCCATGACAGGCATGAAGCCTGGAAAATCCATTTCACTTAATGCTTGTATTTTTATCACTCCATTACCATTATGTCCTTATTATCGTCTCATCAAACCCAATCTGCCGAACAGCAGCGAGTCAAAAAAGCGTACTGTGTGGTTGATTGCCTTCTACAGCTGTTGTAGATTAACAGTCATGGAAACTCACTTTGCTATAAAGATTTCAGTTAATTGTATTGCTATGCGGCTCTTCTTCTGTTTCCTATGGATTAATTGCACTTTTTTATGATTGAAATAACCATTTATTTTTTTCTCTTACACATGAAAAAGATGTACAATCGATATACAGTTGATAGGCTGAAATAGTGCATAATTACAAAAGGTGTTCCACTGTTTAATTGGAAATACTCGCTTTAGTGGCCTTCATGCTAAGCTTCAATGAAGCTTTGCTAGATTTGAAGTGAGAGCTATAATTTAGACAGCTCTAGGAGAGCCTAGAGAAGAAAGTTAATTACATACGTGAGTCTGATTGCTAAGAACTAAATAAACGTGATAGAAAGTTTAATAAAATAATGTAAAATAGGAAAATGACTAGAAAATTACATCTTTTGTCCATAGTTACAATGATTTCGAGAGCATCATCTTTAGTAGTCTGCTAAATTCAGAAATTATTTTGTCTATATTTAGCAAATGTTTTGTTTCATTGCAGCAAATGAGACAGAAAAGTAAGCAACAAGCCAAGATCGAAGCTACACAAAAACTTGAGCAGGTAAAAAACGAGCAGCTTCAACAGCAGCAACAACAGCAGCAACAGCAGCACCTCAAAGGAGGTCAGTCTGACCTTGACGGCTCTGGTAGCCTCCAGAGTCCAGGTTCATCACAGTCCAGCAATGGTAACATGTCTCCTATGCAGCCCACTTCCAAGAATGGGTTCTCTAAACCACAACTCCCAGGAACTCCCACGGCGGGTTCCCCAGATGACGTCTTTTTACGTCCGCACCCTCCACCACCATCTTCAGGATCTCAGCCACAGTCCCCTCAGATGTTCTCTCCAGGCTCTTCAGGTTCTAGGCCATCATCACCCTGGGATCCTTATGCCAAAATGGTGGGCACACCAAGACCACCACCAAGTGGCCCAGGTGCCGTCCGTCGGAACTCTGAATCTGGGAAATCACCCAGGAGTCTGTCAGAGGAGCGTGGGAAACCTTCATCAATTCATGAATCTATGGGTTCACCAACAGCCCTTAATGTTGATCCATATGCTAAGCCTCCAGACACACCAAGGCCTGCAGGTCCAACAGACCCCTTTCTCAAGCCTATGTGCCCTCCCAGGGTGGGTCAGCCTGTTGAAGGGAGGCACATAACTGGTTCTCCAGGACACGATCCATTCTCCAGGGGAGCTGTGAGAAAGGAAGCATACCCAAGAATGCCTCATGGCAAGATGATACTTTCAGATCCCTATGCTCGCCCTCTACTCGCTCCCATCCCAGGAAGTAATGAATCTGGTTCTGTCCAGCCCTTCAAAACCCCCATGCCACCACCTCAGCCTCAAGACTCAAATGCAGCCATGCACTCAAGAAGACCAAGTGGGGATCCCTTTGAAAGACCAATGATACCCCCTCGTCCTACAGAAGCTTTTGCACATGGTCAACAGAATGACCCGTATGCACATCCTCCGCTTACTCCACATCCTGCGATGAATGACGGCTTTGAGAATCAAACAAGAGTTTCACGGCAACCTCAGCCTCACCCTTTTACACAACCTGGGCCAATGGCACATCAGTCCACTGGAAATCCATATGCACGTACCCCCTCAACCTCTAGACCAGATTTCTCTCATTGTGATCCTTTTGCCCAGTCCCCATATTCTAATCCATATGCTCGAATGCCAGGTACTCCAAGACCACATGACCCTGAACCTTATTCTCGCCAATCTGCCACATCTCATCCTGTCACGATGAACCAAACTTCCCAGCAAACACAGACTCAGAATTGCATGCAGTCACCCATGTCGCTGGATTCTTATGCACAGCCTCCTGGGACACCACATACAGGGGTACCAGAAAGGTTCCCCAGACCCCAAAATTACCAAAGGAATCAAGACCCATTTAATCATCCCCCTGCAATGGCTCGACCAATAGGACCTGACACTCATGCTCAACCGGTGGGAGTCACTCAATCATTACTTCATGATCCATTTGTACAAGGCCCTAGGACACCTCATCCTGGAGGTACAGCACAGGGTATACGACCAGGACCCATGTCCACTCAGGATGCGTTTTCACCACCTCAGGTCTTGATGCAGGATACGTTTGTCAGTCCAGCAGTTCCAGGGTCTCAGACTCCACGACACCCTAGTCTGGCAGACGAAAACAGTATGTCTCAGTCTCCATCTAGTCAGCCAAGCCAGACTCCAGTTCATGACCCATTCGAACAGGCACCCATGAATCCTCACCCTCAGTTTGCCGAAAACAGGGAGCAACAAGGGTTGGGACATAGCACTGCAGCAATGGGACAACCAAACACTGACGTTCAAACTGTTCCTCTTGCAGAAGCTGAGGAAAGGCTGAGACAGGTACAGTATGCCAAATATCACATTTGAAGAATTTTAAATTGGTTAGCTGACTTTTGTTGGTGTAATTAACACAAAAGCCATATACAACAACTATACTGTTATGAAAGGACAATGTACATATTTCTCGACATTTTCTGCATTTACTTGGTGTTTAATTTAGTCATCTTTGTGGACAGATTATGTTAATTTCTACACTGTTTTGGTTATAGCGTCAGCGTATTCGCGAGCTGCTTCTCAGGCAGCAGCAGCAAAAAAGTGCCATTCGTCAAGAAAAGAACCCACAGGAGCAGCCAGTGCCCATGACTCCAGGAACCCCTCAACACTGGAATCAGGATGCCCGAGGTCAGCAAAATGACATATTCAACCGACCACCTCCACCATATCCTGGTCCAGGAGCTGTAAGGGGCCCTCACAGATTCCATGGACCATACCCAGGAGATCAGCGAGGCTCTTTTCCTGATGGGCAATTTCCAAGACCCCAGTTTCCTGGAGACACAAATAACCTCAGGCAACCAGGACCCAGGTGGGTATATGGGAATTTTAATATGACATATTGTGTAACAGAGAGTGGTGTAAATTATAATAATCATAATTTTTTTTTTCACCAATTATAGACTGGGATTTCCCTCTGGTGTTCAAGGGCCTGGTTTAAGACCCTCCATGAATCAAATACAAGATTCAATGATGGAAGGTCATTCACAAATAAGAAGGTCCATGTCTATAGATTTGGGGAAGTCATTAGGAGGCAACCCAATGGGACTACAGCCTTTACCACCTCAAGGCATGCATATGCAGCAGCACAATATCATGGGACAACCTTTTATAGAACTCAGACACAGACCTCCTGAGAGCAGGCTAAGGCTTCCCTTTGGATCTCCTGCTATGCAGGGAAATCGAATGGAATCACCCTCACAACTTCAGCGACCTCCAGGTTTCATGAGTGGACAAGAAATGGGCTTTTCAAACAATCAGGGTCCTAAACCTGTGGATTCTAGTATGAATCAAACTCAGGGAGTTGGTGCAGATATACATGGGACAATGAGTATGGACAACTTGCATCAGTCCAATGTTCCAGTAAGAACTGGGCAAATTCCAATCATGAGGTCAATGAGCCAACCTGCTTCAAACGAGACTTTTAGTGGAACTGCCCCATCAAATTTTCCTGCAGCATCTTCCGGACCATCAAGTGAGGTTGATTTACCCATAAATGAAGGATCTGAGGAGAAGATTGATGCAGATGAATCAGCTGTGAAGGACCTTGAAGATGTGGAGGTCAAGGACCTGGAAGATACAGATTTAGAGAACCTAAATCTTGATGCAGATGATGGAAAAGATCTGGATCTGGAAGCTAATGACCTGCACTTAGACGATATCTTCTTGACATCTGGAAAATTTGATATAATTGCCTACACTGATGCAGACCTAGACCTTAGTGAGGATTTGGATCTCAATGATCCTATTGATGACCACAGTGACAGCGCTGACCTCCAAAAGGAGCAAGTCGAGAAAAAACCTGAGAGTCCAAATGATGGAGCCTTACCTTCTGATTCCACATCTGCAGAAGGAAAAAATGAGGAAAAACCTGAACAATCATTAGATAACATCAAAGAAGAAAATAGTCAGGTTTCTTTGAAATCAGAAAAAGATATCAAAACTGAGGTTAATGGTGGTTCATCACAAGAACCTTCTTGCAAAAATCAAATAACAAGTACTCCAGTTGTTAATCAAGATGACTTCAAAAGTAGCATGGATGCCATTCCAAAACCTGGTGTTCACCCTGATGCTACTCCAGTGCTATCTAGCTTACTTGTCAATGTGCCTCCAGATAATAAACCACATAAACAAGAGAACTGTGGTCAGCAAGTAACTCTTCAGGAACCTGGCCTACAACAGGCACTTAATTCAACTCTGCTGGATCAAGGAGCCATATCTGTAGAAGGAATGAATTCTGGCCTGGTGGTAGGCCAGTCAATGGTTTCTGCTCAAACTGAGGGTCCATTAGATGCCCATTCAGGTTCTATGCAGGATCAACCCCCAGGTTCTGTGTTTGGTGTGGATCAGAAGGATGCAGTGCTTTCGGTAGAACAACCTGGAATTCTTCCTCAGACCCAACAGGCCATGTTGTCCCAGCAGGGCCAGCAGAATCGACCGCTGCTACTGGAGGAGCAGCCACTCCTGCTGCAAGATCTTCTGGATCAGGAGAGGCAGGAACAGCAGCAGCAGAAGCAGATGCAGGCTATGATCAGACAGCGGTCCAATGACTCATTCTTCCCTAATATAGGTAAATGTGGAAGTGGAATTTTTTAAAATGTTGTTCGAAATAACAATTTAACACAAGTTATCACAAAAGTTACTAATACTACGAATCACCTAAAAAAGGTTTCTCCTAGCCTTAGTGCTGGGCTTACTAAATAATCAATATCACACAAGATTAGTTACCATACATTGTGCGCTGTTGGAATCTGTCCAT
Organism: Gogo arcuatus; assembly: GCA_028570945.1. NCBI lineage: Eukaryota > Metazoa > Chordata > Actinopteri > Siluriformes > Anchariidae > Gogo > Gogo arcuatus. The sequence continues at coordinate 18,418,023 of JAOTRR010000047.1, forward strand.
TTAAAATTATGAGTTTATTTTTTAGATTTTGATGCCATTACTGATCCTATCATGAAAGCAAAGATGGTGGCCTTGAAAGGAATCAATAAAGTAATGGTTCAAAACAATATGGGAATGTCACAGATGGTCATGAACAAGTAAGTATATTCTCATCAATTGATGTTTATTAAAATATGTTTCTGTGTAGTGCAATGTTTATCCATTCTTTATGCTTGTCTGGTTTTCTTTCAGATTTCCAGTGGGTGCTCAAACAGGTCAGGGACCACAGGGTCCAGATGGATGTGTTCCTTCCCAGCAGGCAATGGCACAGGTACAGCATGAATTTTCATTCTCATTTTCCAAAATTATTCAAAAATTAATTTGTACTAACAATGACACTGTTTATTTAGGATGGCAAACTGGCTCCATATATGACAAGACCCAGTCCTCCAAGTTTTGGTCAAGGATTCACCAGTAAGTGTTTTTCAAAATGTGACGCATTGCCATTGACTACATGTTTAATTAGATTTATTCAGCTTGAATTTTGCACTTCCTTTCTTAGATGAAGCCCAGAAAATACAGTATGAAGACTGGCTTCGGGAGACCCAAAAGCTTCTTCAGATGCAGCAGAAGTTTCTTGAGGAACAGATTGGGGCTCACAGGAAGTCAAAGAAGGCCTTGTCAGCTAAGCAGAGAACAGCTAAGAAAGCTGGACGGGAGTTTCCCGAGGAGGACGCTGAGCAACTGAAGCATGTCACAGAGCAGCAGGGTGTGGTGCAGAAACAGCTTGAACAGGTGATGTAGACGCATGTTCATTTTTAAATCAGCAGTACCTTAGGAAAAGATGTATGGTTGTTTAGCAATTGGTGTTTTGTCTTCCATACATTAGATTCGGAAACAACAGAAAGAGCATGCAGAGCTGATAGAAGAGTACAGGGTCAAACAGCAGCAGGGTACCCTGCAGCCTCAGATGATGACTGGCATGTTGCCAATGCAAAGTCATCCAGGCATGATGCCAACTGGCCCTGTGAACCAACCTGTTATGGGTCCAGCCATGCCAATGCAGATACATCCAAACCAAGCAAATATTCCCAACATGCCAGGCTGGCGTCCTGGAGCTCCAGGCCCTGTTGGACCTCAGATGCCTGGTGTAATGCCTCCTCAGATGATGCAAGGCCCTGCTCCTCAGCAAACATTAGCCAGGCCCGGTCAGGGGCAAGTTGCCGGGGAGTCTCCTCATGTGAATTTTGACGACACCAATCCATTCAGTGAAGGTTTCCAGGAACGAGAGAGAAAGGAGAGGCTTCGGGAGCAGCAGGAGAGGCAGAGGGTGCAGCTGATGAAGGAGGTGGAGAGACAACGCATGAAACAGCGCATGGAAATTGAGCAACAGCAGCAAGGCCTCCTCAGCCAGATGCCCTTCTATAACCAGAACTTGCCTCAAGATTTCATGCAACAACATAGATCTCAGCAGCAAATGCAAGGGCCCAGATTTCCCCAGCAACCAGGAATGCAGCCTGGAATTGGAGCCTCTTCTTCTGGACCCATGATGGGAAATGGCCCCTTCCCTCAGGAAGTAAGACCAGGTTTTGGGCCGGATAACCAAGTACCACATGGATCTCATTTTGTTCAGGGGCAGCCCAGACCGCCAAGATTCCCTGGACCAAATATGATACAACAGAATCCAGGTCAGGGTCATCCTTTTGGCATAGAATCAACTACTCCTCTTCCACCAAACTTTCCTGGATCTGGCCCATCCCTGATTCAGCTTTATTCAAACATCATCCCAGATGAAAAGGCAAAGAAGAAACGGAACCGCAAGAAGAAGAATGATGAGGACTCTGAGTCTTTAAGGGCACCATCTACACCGCATTCTGACCTAACCGCCCCACTGACACCATGTGTATCAGATACTTCATCCACACCCACCAGAAATCCCTTGCTCTTTGGAGAGCAGGAGCTGTGCGAGACCTCCCAGCCTGGCTCCTCCACCCCAGGCTCTCAGAGCAGCCAGCACCACTCGGAGCTTGAGCGACAGCTTTCTGAAGGTAGCTATTGTGGAGCATCTGAGGTAACCATGGGTCAGCAAGACGTACAGGACAAGATTCTTACTAACATCAAATTGGAAAGGATTGAAGCCAGTGACTGCCATGGTCCAAAAGGCACTGACATGAACATGGGTATGGGAGTAGTAAAAGTGGAAGGGGACAAGGAAGGCATGTCGCCACATCCCACAGGCCAAAGTCCGGCAGGTAGCTCAAAAGGAGAAGGTGGGAATGAGCTCCTGAAACATCTCCTGAAGAACAAGAAGACACCTCCGCCCCCATTACCTCACCAGAAGTCTGAGAACAGAATGAGATCAGAGGAGGAAACCTCAATGGATAACAAGGCTCTTCTGAGACAGAGCTCCATAGACAGCGGCGGGGTAAAGATTCGTTTGCCTTTCTTTCTCATCTTGGCTAAAGTGTATTCCATCAGTTTCTCAGGTTTACATCTTCCTCATTTGTCTTTCGCACAGACCTTCTCAGACAGCCAGCTCTCGTTTAACCCTGACTTCAGCAGCCCCTTAATGTCTGAGGGCAAGAAAAAGCAAAGGACCAAGCGTGCTCCAAAGAGTGGAGAACGTCCAGCCCCTCGCTCCAAAAAGAGGAAGAAGGAGGAAGATGAGAGACAAGCCATGTATCCCTCCACTGAACCAGTAATGACTAATCTGAAACAGGTAAGACACATGGAATATCTCTTACCTACTCTAGCTCTGTTGTAGATTAGAATGTCCAGTCTTGCAGTCCCAGGTTCAAGGTTTCCCCATCCTCAAAATACCCACCCCCTTCATGAACCCCATCAGGTGTGTTCAGGTGTGTTGGGAATTAACTGCCAGTGTAAGTTGTAAGTAAATGTGACCACTTTATAAAGTGTTGTTACCTTTTTTTTGTCACAACGGTGAACTTGTTGAGTGCTTTTTTTGCCTCCTGACCAATCAGATCGTTGCTAAGCGATCACCAGAAATACACCAATTTTTATTTTGTCTGCATTTCTGATAAAACATCTAATCTAGAGGCTAAGTTAGACTAGTTAGTTAGCCAACACTAACAAGGACTGGTAAGACCTTTGTTACAGCGTGCATGTCTTGTGCATCACCCCTTTGCATAAGAACCTTTGGAAAACTATGAAACTATGGAGTATACTGAGTGCACAGGGCTGTGGACGGAGAAACAATGAGATATGGCAAGCCACCCATTCTCCATTAAAATAGGGGAAACCCTACATTAACCTTTTACCATTCACATGGCATGTAAAGTGACTTGAAATGATGCTAGCAGTGACAATTAAACAATTTCTTAAGATTTCACGTCAGTAGATATCAAGACATCAGGGCTCTTGTTAATTAAACTGTCACGTAACCTCAAGAGCCCATCTCTCTAGGCTCCCTCGGTTTCTAATTTCTCACACTCACATCTTCTCTTTCCTGTTTTTCCTCTCTCTCTGTCTGCATCTGCCATCAGCAGCAGCAGCAGCTCTCTCTCTTGCCCCTGATGGAGCCTTTGGTCGGTGTAAATTTTGCCCATTTCGTGCCGTATGGCAGCGGGCAGCTAGACGGAGAAAGCCGTCTTTCGGGCACTTTTGGAAGTGCCTCATTGGACGGAATGTCGGATTATTACTCCCAGCTCATTTACAAAGTACGTCAGAGAAGCAATGATCAGAACCAGTGTTTTTATAATTTATTAGATTTAATAGAGCCTGGCTCATTGTGTTTTTCTGTTCTGTCTTCCAACAGCAGAACAACCTGAGTAACCCTCCAACCCCCCCGGCATCTCTGCCTCCCACACCTCCACCCGTGGCACGTCAGAAGTTGCTCAATGGCTTTGCCACCACGGAGGAACTGGCCGGTAAAGCAGCTGTTGTGGGCGGCCATGATGGTGAGGCTCAGCACTGAACACTAAAAACACCAAGCTCTAAAATGGATTCAGGCTATGCTCCTTTAAGAATATGTATGCACCAATTTTTGTTTAATTTGTGCAACATTTTGAAATATTTTTGCCTTTCACCTACATAGTGACCAAAGGGCTGCCTTCAAGGCCACTGCACATACCTTTTAAGACCGAGGAAGAGCTTTTTGCCAGAGCTCTTGCTCACGGCCCCAAAACAGTGGATGTACCTGCATCGTTACCCACGCCCCCTCACAACAACCAGGAAGAGCTGAGGTAATTCTTTTTTTGTCTTTTCAGTCATATGTTTGGTCATGTGATTTTGCTTGTCATGGGCTGGATTTAACGTAAATACATTATCTTAAACTCCTTATGGTCACAATAGTGGAAGTGTGAATGGGTGCGAAACCACGAGGGATAAGCTATTAGGACAGCCCTGAAACTAGTCAGGAATGGAGATGGGTCTGCATTCGCAGTTGATCATAGCCATCACCCCTTTCCAGTGACCAGGTGCTGATGCAGTGAACCAACGAAACCTGTTTTGAATTGTCTTGCTGAACAATTACATCATCAGATATGGGAGTTACCTAATGCGTGCTGTAAGAATAATAATTTTAAATCTAGCTTTGAAAACATAGTTAACTATCATAGCACAAGCCATGTTTATACTATGGAAATATTAATTAGAAAATGGAAATATTAATAATTAATTCATAATAATTAACATATAATTAATTTGTTATCATGAGAAAAACGGCATAAAAAAAATGATTGCAAGCATGACCGTTCTTGGCTTTGGCACCAGCACTTTGTCATTGGAAAAAGACTAACAGACGAGTGAAAAAATGGCATTTCACTGACTGAAAACCTTCATAGTCAGTTTTTCTGGTCCCTTTTTTCCATGCAGGGGACAGGAGCACTGCGAGGACAGGGACACACCGGACAGTTTTGTTCCCTCCTCATCTCCAGAGAGCGTGGTTGGCATGGAGATCAGCCGCTATCCGGATCTGTCTCTGGTCAAACAGGAGCCTCCGTCCCCGTCACTCTCTCCAGTCATGCCCATGTTCCCGAAATCCAGAGGGAAAGGTAGTCGCGTCTCACTTTACATGTAACACAAACATAACCAACATTTATACAGTTTTTTCACACTTTTCCACCTTGTCTCTTTAGGCTCTGAGACGAAGCTGAGGGAGATTAAAACCGAGCCCTCGTCCATGTTCTTCGGCACTCCATTCGGAACACCGCAGAACGGCCCCGGCCTCGTCTCCATAGCCATCACGCTGAAGCCCGCCGCTGCCGAGGTGAGGAAGCACGGAGACAAGAGAAAGGAGGATGAAAAAAAGAGACTGTTCATGTGTTTGAGTGAATTCTTTTGCTGTTTTAGAACATCACCGACGTGGTAGCAGCCATCGCCGACCTCATCCGGGTGAAGATCCCTAGCAGTTATGAAGTGAGTGGTGGACCGTGGCCGCACGGCAGTCTGAGTACCCATAAGGCTTTGGTGCTAGGCCTTGAGACACGTCCAGCGCAGGCTCATGGGGCAGAACGGATGAACTCACAAACAGGAGCTCAGCATCAGCCGATTCAGCACCTGGATAAAAGTGAGTCCTGTTGATTGGTTCACAGTTGCTTGTATTATTTGGTGAAACTTAGTGAAAGCTTTGAAAAGGCACCACGTAATATAAAAAAATCCTTCCATCCCAAAAGTCAGGGCAAAACATTTCCTGGAATCCCAGATAAGCATGGAAACATTCTGTAATCTCTGTACTACTGGACATTTGTTCTAGTACGTTATTGTTTCCTTAGTAACAGTTTATTCACAGGGACTTGTCCGGCAGAAAGGTAACACTGATATCAGCAACTTGTCACTTTATACTGTGAAGGCAGGGTTAGAAAAAATTCCCAGGTTGAACGTTGAAGTACTTGAGTGACGACAAAATTTGCATAATAAATGAAAGTTTCTTCTTTTTTTTTTTTTTAAAGCCCGGGGTATTTCCAACTGAGAAATCCAGTGATGCGAATCGCTCTCAGCCTTTTTACGAGAATCACCAGGGGGGGATGGAACAGTAGGGGACAGCAGTCTGTCTCTAATTGTTTTCCCATCATCATTCACACAGATGATTATCCTCTTTAACGATGTTTGCTAACTCGGGCACCTCGTTATTTCTCTGTCTGAGTGCCCCGTGCGGATTAGGTGATGACAGAGATGATTAGCGAAGCTAATGAAACGTAGTAACGATCCTGGCCTTCTTGAGTCTGTTTATCTGTGACACACTGTCAGATATTTGCTCAATCACTGTGTCCTATCAGATTAAAAATGGAGCGTCAGTGGGAATTTTAGCGTGGATGCCAATATTCCAGATGGTCGTTATGCAACCTCTGTTCCTGGGATGATACGAAATCAAGTCAGATTGATTTACATAGCACATGTGTTGTGATGTGAAGTCACATTACTCAGTACAAACTGCAACCACAGTCGCTGTTTGTTGCTGACAGGTCCGATGAGGTCCAATTGGGACGGCTTGAGCAGCCCGGGCCCAAAGCCACAGTGGTGCCGCCATTGTAAAGTGGTCATCCTGGGGGGCGGAGTGAGGAAACCCAAAGATCATCAAAGCAAAGCACAGGTAAGAGGTTTTTTTCTTCTTCTTCTTCTTTTTTTGGTTGTTGTGAATAGCAAGCTTCTGAACTACAAATTAAAAACTGCTAGTTCAGATATAATATGCGGGTGCGCCTGTTTTTTAACTGAGCTTTAAGCTATACTCGGGGTTTTATTAAAGCACCCATATTAAGAGCATAAATGCCTAAATGACATCTTTTACCTCCAATTACATTCATTCTCCCGAGTATGGCTGTGATTGGACAGTGATTGCATTTCAGTGTCGTACGGCTGCAACATACTGATGAAAGTGAAATGCAAAGGTACCGGGAATTGCATTAACTCCTGATGCTTTTAATGTTTTCTGGATGCCATGATTGAAAAGCAGTACGCTTTGTGTTTTCTATTTTGTTTTGTTTTTTCTTTTTAAGAAAACATCTGGTACGGTATGACCATTGGTGTCTTTATGAAACAGCGGGTGTCATGAGTTTCTTCACTCTGTTTGCTCTGCAGGACTCTCAGCCAAGCTCTGATGGAGATCTAGTGTTCTGCAGCCATAGTTGTCTCATACTTCACTCCTCTTCACAGTCCAGAGGCAGTGGTGACACCAAGGTTCATTCTTTACCTGTGCCCCTAGACAATTAATAAATATTGTGAAGCAACAAATCAGTATAGAATGAATAAAATAAAAACCCACCCACTTTGCTTCATCAACAGTTGCTTTGCTTGCTCTCATGATGCTATAAATTAAATTGCCAGTTCTCATCAATCTCTTCAAACAAGAAATAGTTCCTGCTTGTATTTGTTTCCATGAAACTCAATTTCAACACGGAAAGTGGAAATGAAAGTTATGAAAGACCTTTTATTTCAACGTAGAAAAAAACACAACTAAAGCCAAAAGTTTAGCCAAATTTATAGTTGCTTAATACACTTGGTAAACCCGGTGCATTTTTCTTCAAAAAATAGAGCAAACTACAGAAAAAGATAACACTTTATTAATCCCAGGTGGGAAATTCACACACATCACAGCAGCAGACAAGCGACAATAGAGAATATAAGAAAAAAGACAATATAGCAGCAGCAAAGTTTTTGTCCAAACTCAGAAGCTAGTGAGTAAATGCAATAATTTCATATGATTATGCTGAAGGCATTCACAATTATGATGCTTATTCAGGCCCATTTTGATTAAATTGATATAAAGCTGTAGGTCGACACTTACCAGAATATTAAGCCTAAATATTAACAGATGTGTTTTCGCTCCAGGCGTCTGTGGCCCTGCTTTCAGACCTGTCTGTGAAAGGAAGTCCATCCAAAGCACAGCACCAGTACAACAACAACATGTCCTCTTTAGATGTCCACTGTTTGGCCCAGCTTCAGCCCAAGACTTTGCCTCCTTCCCCCTCTCGACCTGGACTCCATGTCACTCCTGCTCCACCAGCGCCTCTAAAAACGCAGCCCAAGGTGGAGCCAAGTGCTCCCGAGGGGGAGAATCTCAAAGTAACCGTAAAGCTCAAGCCTCGTTCCCAGAACCAATCAGATGAGAAGCCTTGGCACCATGGAAAACGCTGGAAAGGTCTGCGTTGGCGCAAGTGGACGATGCAGATCGTGGTGCCGAAAACCGGATCTCCGGCACCAGAAAAGGCAGTGGAGGATCTCCTCCTTCAGCTGAACTCATCTCTGCGTCCTTGCTCGTCTCTCCGAGACCGGCGCCGCTGCTGCTTCTGCCATCAGGAGGGTGACGGGGTGACAGACGGTGCTGCTCGCCTCCTCAACCTGGACCTGGACACTTGGGTTCATCTGAATTGTGCCCTCTGGTCCTCAGAGGTGTACGAAACCCAAGCAGGTGCCCTGATCAATGTGGAGCAGGCACGTCAGAGGGGTCGAACCATTTCCTGCGCCTTCTGCCAACGACTGGGCGCCACCAGTGGTTGCCACCGACTCCGATGCCTCAACGTCTACCACTTCACATGCGCTTTGCAGGCTGGATGCACCTTTTTTAAGGACAAAACCATGCTGTGCCACCAGCATCGGCCCAGAATCTCTGGTTCTGGTGCCCTTCTGCACCTTGAGGACCAGCAGTTGCGCTGTTTTTCTGTTTTCCGTCGTGTCTACGTCCAACGTGACGAACTACGGCAGCTGGCGTCTGCTGTTCAGCGTCCAGAGCTTGGACACACCTTTCGCATAGGCAGCTTGCTCTTTCACACTATGGGGCAACTTCCACCTGCCCTGATGCCCCACTTCCACTCATCCAATACCATTTTCCCACCCGGATATGAGGCTAGCCGTCTGTACTGGAGCATGAGGCACGGGCACCGCCGTTGCCGCTATGTGTGCACTGTTGAGGAGCGCCAAGGGCGGCCAGAGTTCTGCATCCGAGTCCTGGAGAAGGGCTACGAAGACCTGCTGCTCACCGACACCACGGCTAAAGGTGCAGTGTGTGTTGTCTGAGATTGATTGATTGATTGATTCACAGACGTCCATTTAAGGCCTTCTCTATATGAAACTGTTTATGAAACTGGATTTGGGGGCGTGGCTATGTTTATGAAACTGAATTTGGGGGCATGGCTATGTATGATTTCACTTAATAATCTCCACACCCTTAAACTATTCCTGATATGCAAATTATTGCAGGATGATGATGGGCTTCCTGTATATCCACTAATCCTGTGTGCTAAGATAACTAGCTACCTAACGTAGCGAACATTAATGGTTAGCAAAATCGTAGTTGTTATGGTGACACTTTATCTAGGGTTACCTTCAAAAAAAATAAAAAATCAAGACATAGTGAAATCCCACACGTGTTGACAACTTGTTAACCAGCTATTATGAACGGCTTGGGGGTGTGTCCAATTTGCATAACCGTGCATATTCATAGATCCTGGCATTGTTAATAAGGATAACGAACAAGGAATGTTCTTAGGCTCCTTTAGTCATTATTTGGCCATTCATTATATAACGTAGAGTACTGTTTTGCTTCTTGTACTTTAACAACCCTGGTTGTGTGTGTGTGTGTGTGTGTGTGTGTGTGTGTGTAGGAGTGTGGGATAAAGTCCTGGGCTCTGTAGCAGAACGGAGAGCAGAAACTGGAATGTTGCGTCTTTTCCCGATCTACCTGAAAGGAGAAGATCTGTTCGGTCTCACCGTGTCTGCAGTGACGCGCATCGCTGAGTCGGTGAGTAACACTACTACTAAAAATAATAATTCTATAATTCTCTATAAGGCTTTTCAATTAACTTGCATGCACATGAACATATACATATTATGGAATAAAATAAGTTTCATGGATATTTGCGAACAAATTTTGACTTAAAGACAGCAGAGAGCGCAATGCAGGCATTTGGAGGCAAAAACAAAAGCAAGCACAAGACGTTAGAGAATATTTATACAACATTCAGAAAGGGGGTGCAAACCTTAGAACATATCATTTTACGCAATTTTTTTTTTTACAAAAACTATTTGAATGATTGTCAAAACTTGGTTTAAAAAAAGAGTGGAATTTATATTGTCTGTATTTGTAGATACTTGCATCATCACCTAATTAATTACTAAAATAATTCATTAGCGTATTATTATTCTTATATAGTTTTTAATTATTCGTATTTTTTTATAAATAATATTATAAACGTTATATCAAATATCGGGCAGCTATGGCCGGAAGGCTAGAGAAGCAGCCTTGGGCCCGAACGGTCGCCGGTTCGATTCCTGGGACTAGCAGGAAAAATGTGAGGGGAGTTGAGTGAATGAACAACACTTTCCCCTCCCTCT
>JAOTRR010000047.1:18437296-18450010 GCA_028570945.1 Gogo arcuatus
TGCTGATTTAAGAAAAAATGGAAGTGGTCTCTTAATTTTTTCCAGAGCTGTATATAGATTTATTTTCATTACTCAGCCTGTGCGTGCGTTCATACTTCCTGTGTTGACTTTGTGGTCATTGTATTACTTACATCTCCATCTACACCAAGTCTTAATCTCTGGCAGAGGTACAGTGCAGAAAAATGATGTCTTAGCAAGCGAAATTATCCTGAATATAGTCACTTTCATGTAGCATTTCCTATTATAAGATTACAATAAACTAAATATACGATTATTCTAGACATCTTTAACTCATTTCAAGCTTCGAATAGTCTTGTTACTAATTCCACGCACTTATTTCCAGAATGAAGAAAATTTATCACAAGGTTGAAATGCGTAAACAGTCTCATAATCTCATAACAATCATAAAACAGGCCACAAGTTATTTATATTTCTGTGTCGTTAAGTTGATACCGTGACCTGTTTGCCTCATGATCTCGAATTTATCAAAACTTATTGTTCTTGAAGTAGCTGTACGTTAGTACATGTTAGCATCCGTCACTCGATAAGGTGACTTTTCCAAACATCCATCACAAATGAGGCTTGGTAAAGTTCATGAGCTGTGTTTTTTATTGGTTTCTCTCGGACAAGATTTCTTTAGAGCAACTCGAAACTCAAATCTCAGCCAAAATTATTAATAAATGTTTAATTTACAGGCTGTTCAGTTCACTTCGACGTGACCTGCACTGACACCTAACATTATAATATCTTTAAAAAAAAAAAACTCGACCAAAATAATCACAAACAGAAGGGAATAGTTTCTTTCTTTTTTTTTTAGAAGATGTACAAACTTCACTACATATACAGTATATATTTGGGAGTTGTACTGAAGGTAAATAGTGAAGGGAGAGTTGAGAACAGCTGCTAAAAACAGAATTAAAACAAATTCTTTTTCTTTACAGCTCATGTTTGTAATTAGAATAAATCTGGACCAGTGATTACTCATAAAAACAAACTTTAGTCTGTTTGTTATGTAAAGAAATTCATCTCTGGGAGTGTGTGTCATTCTTTCCCTGTCGCTTGCACTCTTGAAATCGTGAAGTGTTGCCAGATATCTTCATCAAATCCCCCAGACTGGAGAATATCCAAGTTTAAGAGCTTCCTCTGAAGTTGGTCTTGCTGGAAATTGATATGTAATATATGAATTGTAAAAAAACAAAAAAAAAAAGCGCTGAATGCTTCATCTTCATCAGTAATAATGACCATCTTAGGATTCGTCACGACTGTTTAAATCGTCCACGTGCTTTTCCGCTTGTCTTAGTAGCACACGTGACAGTTTTGTACACAGCGACTGATAATCAGCATGAGGAAAACCACACTATCACACACAGCCTGTCACACTGTTTATTGGGATCGCGTACAGTGTGACAAGCAACAACCTCACACTTGTTGATCTCACGTCCTGATAAGATGGCCTGATGACTAAGCTTGTGTGTGCTCAGCCAATCGGTGCTCAGCTTTGTGTACGATGAGTCACACTAATGACTTCAGCTGCACCCAAGTTTATATTTGGACCTTTCTTCCATGCCCTCTCTTAAAGCCGTCTTAGTCCGCTCGGGATTCTCCTCCTTGTGTTGAGGAGTTTGTTTCTGCGATGTCTGATGTACACACGCTGTTATTAATGAAACATAAGGAATCGTTTTTACATCGTCAGTCTAACATTAAAACGACTGCAGGCTTGTGTTTGGAAACAATGCGTCCAATTTCTGAGGATTACTGACAGTTGAATTTGTAAATCTTTTAATTTATATCACAAAAAAGAGGATTCTTTTGTTTTTGGAAGATGGATACGATTGCACAACAAAGCATATGCTTCTTTTTTTTTTGCTTTTTTTCTGTTAAAGGGATAAAATGAGTCCGTTTTGGTGCAAAATTAATTTATTTCTGATCCAAAAAATGAAGGGAAAGAGTACTAGGTAACCAATCAGAGCCTACTTTTTAAATAATAATAATAATAATAATAACTGCACAGCTACATCTTAGAGCGTAAATCCGTGTAATAATAGCAATCAAATTTCAACAAAGGAAAATAAATTTAAAAACATTTCCAATAAAACTAAAATAAATAAAAATAAATCATGTATATTTATAGAATCATGAACAAACAACATTGGCAGGAAGGCCTGTCGTTTTATCTGATAAATTTTTTTTCCCTACAATAATTGTATTGTTTGTGCTTTAAAAAAGACAGAGGCTGATATATGGATTATAAAGCTAAAAAAACTTCACATCCATGAAATGAACACTACATACTTGCCAACCCCCTGAGAATGAAAAGTGGTCGCGCCCTTGGATGGAGGGTCCGGGGGAATACCCCCCACCAGAAAATTTTGAAAACAAAAATGGTGTAAAATGGTGCACTCTCTTGAATTCTGAGTGCCGTATTTGAAGAAAATTGACCAAGAAATCGGACCGACGTACTTCACAAAATGCATGTTTCTCACGTCGCCTTGATGCTTTGATGCTGGATGATCCAACGACCAAGTCACCTCGAACTTGTTGTCGTAGCAAATCTTTTTTTTTCTTCGGAGTTTCCATTGTTCGCGATCACCAGAGCGTGTTTGGTTTTTACAAATACTGGCGTGATTTGTTGTAACGTGAGCTCATTGCCGATTGGCTAGAACCACAATGAGAACCAATGAGCGATACAATTTAGATTCAACATCATTATCGCGCCGTTCCAGTGGCTCTCGGCTTCACTTAATATGACTATTTGATGCTATATACGTGTATCTCCTGTGCCGAAAACAGCTGAAGCGAGGTCAGAGAGGGAATCCAACAGTGTTCGCTGATTATTTTGTAATGCGGTATTTTTTTAGAACTAAAATTGGTAGGCGGTATTCACCTGTCAAAATCAATAGACTACTGTGTGAATCGGTAGAGTTGGCAAATATGACTCTATTTAGATCAGAACAACAAACCCTTCATTTTAACTTCTGTATTTTACATTTTAACATTTGAGTGTTTGACAGCTTTATCACGTTTTCAGATTCCCCAGCTCGCATTATTTATCACTTTATCTCTGTATCTTTGTCATAAATCTGCTTCTTCTTCTTCTTGTTGAAAAAAAAAAAAAAAATCCCTGATCCAGCTTGAGGCTCAGCTCCAAAAGGTGTGCCGGCCAGGTGGGCGGGTCGTGTATCGTGACGTCACGGCATTTTTCGCACACGTGACTGTCGTAGGCGGAAGTGACATTCGACATTTTTAATGCGGAAGTTTTCTCCTCCATTATCCAGCAGGATTTAAATAACAACGCCGAAAAGAAAAAGCGCTCGCTTCGTTCCAGGGATTATTTATATGATTCTGAAAACATCATAGTACTTTTTTTTTTTTCTTTTAAACATAAGCAGAAAAACACGTCGTGTTTTAGTAAAATCGCGATATTTTCTCAGCCCCTATGGCTGCCAACAACAACTTGCAGGTAAGTTAACATATACGTTAGCTGCTAGCTGGCTAGCCGTGGTAGCTAGCGAAATAACTCGCTGATAATCACAAAGTAACAGATTTAATAACCGTAACGAGTCCCTGAGCGAAGCCGAGTTGTGTTTGCGCTCAATATCGCTGTTGAACCGAAGTCTCAACGCTGAGTTTATGTCCGAGTCCCAAACACCTCCCTATGGGACAGTGTAGTGCACTAGGTGGGGTGTGGACTCTATTGTGTAGTAGGCTGCCTATATAGGGCGTAGGGAGGCATTTGGGATTCAGCCTTGTGGAAACGTCATCCGTCGGTGGCCTAGCTTAGCTTTTTTTGTTTTTAGTTACTGTCTGTTGATGGCAAGCGCTCCTCAAACGGATTGTAACCTTTTTCTGTGTAATAAATAAGTTAATTTACAAGATTTATATATATATATTTATATATATATAAATCTTGTTTAGAAGCTGCAGGGCTTTAAGTTATTGTAGTTTCCTTTTAACAGGAATTAGCGAGCTAACCCGTTTTAGCGTAACAACTTAACTAACTAGCAGCATCAGCAGCGATCATCGGGGTCCAAGCACTGATTAGCAAATAACTAGATCTGAATATATTGTTCTCTTGTTTGTGTCCACAATCCTAAAAATATCACACGTTGAAGAAAAAAAAAAACCCCTATATAGTGATGTGTATAAGGAATAAAAGAGTGTCGTGCTGCTGTAGGAAAATAATCCACGACAGGGTGGGGCGAGGAAGTGGAGTTACTGTTACCACCCTGAGGCTGATTATTTTGCTGATTGTCACAGCTTAGCTACAGCGTTACCTTTGACTGATACTGGAGACTCCTTCCAAAAACGTTACGTAAACATCTATTTACTTTTTAACATATCGTGGCTCATTCTCGATACAATTCCCTGTGAACGAGCTGTTACTATAGCAACGATAATGTATTAGGGCTAGTGTATTTATATAAACCTGCGCTGCTGTTGTAGAAAGTTAATCAACACCTTCTGACCAATCAGAGTCCAGAATTTAAATACAGTGTGGTATAAAATACTTAATTGCCTGCGTCAGTCAAAACTGGTTTACGGTTTCTTCTTTCTGAATAGTGTTCCAAGGAAAAAGACTAATTAGTAATTCGTATCTGTCAGTGTAGCTCAGTCTGGCATGTTTCTCAGCTGTTCTCGTAGTGTGCGTTTCAGTGCACATTGGCTACACTTACTTGACACTGTTTTTGTTTACAATAGTGACTTTATTTCATGTGCTAATGAGCATAACTGCTGGAGATATCCACCGTAAAAACACTCACAAACAGGCAGATTAGTCTAATGCAAACATTAACATGCACAGCGCTTGGTTTGTTTACATTTTCAATCCTCTTGCTTGCTTCGAATGAAAGACGCACAACGTTACAGCAGTTGGATTCATTTTGAGTGCATCTCGGTGAATTTTGGATAATTTTGGAAGTGTGAGCCAGTAGAAAACAGAGGGGGCAGGGGTGTGGAAGTGCTCATCAGTAAGTTGCATCAAGTCCAGACATTTGTCATCTCACTGATTTCTTAAAGTGGGTCACAGTTCCCAAAATAATAGTTAAGGTATTCCGTAGAATTCCACAAAATCGCACCCGGATGATGTATTACTGCCTGAATTTTTTCTTCCAGCGTAGCAAAGAAAATGGCAAGCAAAATTCATTATCACTGTAGTTCAGACTATACAGTAGTCATATTTGAAAAACAAATTACTGTCACGTGTCATTTGGAATATTTATTGTAAAATTTGATGTTTTACATCTGGATATTCCAGCAGTGGAAATTTTTTTTACAAGCAAATGAATACTAAAGCCAGTCACTGATAGACTGCTGATAAAACCTGAACCTGTCGCTTGCTTTCTTCTAGAACTTAACCGGGTTTATTCTGTTTTTGCAGAAAGCTATAGATCTGGCCAGCAAGGCAGCGCAGGAGGACAAGGCGCAGAATTACAAGGAGGCGCTGAGGCTGTACGAACACGCAGTTCAGTACTTCCTACACGTAATCAAATGTAGGTCTGATTATTCTAATAGAGTCAAACTCCTTATATCTTTGTCTTTATAGGTATGTAAAGGGTTAAGGTTCCTGTTCATTATTGGTGGGATTTGAACTCACAGCCTGTGTGTGTGTGTGTGTGTGTGTGTGTGTGTGTTTGTGTGTTTGTGTGATGGTGAGATTAGATGAAACTCAGGGGGACAAAGCCAAACAGAGCATCAGAGCCAAATGTACGGAGTACCTGGACCGAGCGGAGAAGCTGAAGGAGTACCTGAAGAACAAGGAGAAAGCTCCGGCTAAACCTGTCAAGGAGTCGCAGTCTGATGAAAAAGGGTGTGTGGCGTGTGTGTGGCGTGTGTGTGGCGTGTGTGTGGCGTGTGTGTGGCGTGTGTGTGGCGTGTTCACGTATCTGTCACATTTCGCACCGTTCGCCTGGTCACAAGTGTGTGATGTTTTTTTTTAATTTCCTTTCCTTACAGAAACGACAGCGATGAAGGAGAAGATCCAGAGAAGAAGAAATTCCAGAACCAGCTGTCAGGTTCGTTGTTTACACACTCCTCCTCAGTGGAAGTGGGAAAATGGCACTGGATGGATTATTTCCTATTGATTTATTATCCTGATAGACGGATAGAAGAATCTGTAAAATTACAGGTGCGTGGGTGGTTAAATAGAGGATGTACAGACGAAAGGACAGGCAGAGAAAACAGAATCGGATGGATAAGTGAATAGCCAGGTGGCTGGAGGGATCGACGAATTGATCAAGCAAGAGGTGGATATATGGTCAGACTGATGGATAAATGGATCAGTGTGTATTGTTAGAACGATGGATGATGGGTAGAGAGAAATGAATCACTGTATTAGTATATAAACAGATGGATGTGTGGATAGATGATGAACAGATTGACAGGTCGAGAGAGGCTAGATCAATAAACTGAAAAATGGATGGAATAGGTGCATGGACAGATGATGGCAACAAATAGCTGGACAGACAGATAGATAGATGGATGGACGAGTAGCAGGAGGGACAGACGGGTACCTGAATGATGATGTGTTTGTGTGTAGGGGCCATCGTCATGGAGAAACCGAATATCCAGTGGAACGATGTTGCTGGACTCGAAGGAGCCAAAGAGGCCCTGAAGGAAGCCGTTATTCTGCCCATTAAATTCCCACACCTGTTCACAGGTCAGTGTTTTATCATCACTGAGTCCCTGAGGCACCACAGGAAGTGGACTGTCAGTATTATCAGCTGATTTGCATATTAAACTGCGCTACACCAGGAAAAAAACATGTAACAGTGGTTTACTCTGCTCTCAGGTAAGCGCACTCCGTGGAGGGGAATCCTGCTCTTCGGTCCTCCTGGAACAGGAAAGTCGTACCTGGCCAAGGCTGTAGCTACCGAGGCCAACAACTCCACCTTCTTCTCCATCTCCTCCTCAGACCTGGTGTCCAAGTGGCTGGGAGAAAGTGAGAAGTGAGTTCTCTGACAGCCGGGCTCTGGTGAACAGATCATGAGTATCAGTAACGACACAATGAAATAAAATGTCTCGAGACTTGTTTATAGTATAAATGTGTGGCACTGCGGCCACGCCTCCTTTCCTGAGACTGACAGGCACCGAGGCCACGTCTACTCAGACTAAAACATTTCTAATAATATGCAGTTTTAAATAACACCTGAATAGAAACATTAAAACTGACAGATGCAGGAAGTGAAACTGGATACTTCAGTAATCATCACACATCATCTGTCACAGTTGTCATGACAACCAGGAAGCCCTGAGCTGCAGGCTGACGGAGTACTATAAATAAAAACGCTTTTTATCCAGTTCGACTCAGTGTTAATAATGCATTTGTTTTAAACGCATCCCTCGCTGCCTTTCCTTCAGGCTGGTGAAGAATCTGTTCGAGCTGGCCAGAGAACACAATCCGTCCATCATCTTCATCGACGAGATCGACTCTCTGTGCGGCTCCAGGAGCGAGAACGAGAGCGAGGCGGCTCGCAGGATCAAGACCGAGTTCCTGGTGCAGATGCAGGGTGAGAAACGGGAACAAACGAAAACATTCGCTCCGAGTGATCAGAAACCAGATTTAGATAGTTTCCTTTGGAGGATCAGGGTGTTTCATGTCCATTGCTGTAAATGGACAGATTTGAGATTTTCTTTGAATTTCTAGTTTTTCTTGCGTATTTATTTTGGATGGTGAAGAAATTGATCTTAGACCGGTGTTACCAAACCTGTTTAAAAAAAAAAATAAAATAATCATAAACACCTTCACTACAGATTTCTTCGCCAAACAATATATTCTAAAAATGATGCACTTTATTTAAATCTATACAGTTATACTTTGGTTATTTATTGAACCCAGATATTTTTTTTCTGAACTTTTGTAAATTTCTGAAATTTTATTCAAATCCAGCTGGTGTTATTTATAGGAATGATAACTTTTGATAACGGTGGTTTCCACCACTCTAATTTTTTTTTTTAAAAAAAAAGGAAAAAATACCACAGACCCCTTGGCTATGCTTCAGATCCTGTTATTATTTTTAAGAGAATTGACTTTTGATGGAATTATGATGAACGTAAATAGAATTAAGGGTGATATCACCCCATAGTAATCAAAACCTGAAGGTAATTCTGGTTGGTTGTGTTGTAAAAACACAATATAGTGGAATTTTGAGAAGAATTGTTTGTGCGGGTTGAAAAAGAAACCGGCATAACGATGATTTTGATGGCACAAATGTAGCACCAAAAGATTTTTTTGTTTGTTTGTCTGATCAGGTTCTTGTAACCCATAAGAAACATATAGCGTCGCTAGGACCGCCCTGGAGTATCAATTAATTATTCCTTCTTTTTGGACCCTCAGGCGGACAAAAAAAACAAAAACAAACCCACCTTCTTGATTTTTCTCAGGTGTTGGGAATGACAACAAGGGAATCCTGGTGCTTGGAGCAACCAACATCCCATGGACACTCGACTCTGCCATCAGGAGACGGTGAGCAAATGATTCTGATTTAATTTCATTACATAAAGGACTGCTTTATAGTCTGAACAGAGTGGAATAACACCTTCCGAGGCGTATCCATAGCAACAATCGTATGACAGTAGCTCATTAATATATATTGAGTAGGAGGAGTTAGAAGGTTAGATAAATAGAACCATATCAAGTCGCTATTTCAGGGCATATAAGAAGCTTGTGATTGTTTCTGAAAAGGCTGATGCTCACCTGGGCGTCATCTCATACACATCGTCTAAGCGATTATCAGCACATCCAGTAACGATGACTCCGGCAATAGGACGTGCGTGCATATGAATGACGTGCTCTTTTCAGGTTACACAGAACAGGTTTTTCACCTCCTCGTGACTCACCAAAGGCAGACGCGTGGACGGTTATTGTTTATATCTGCAATTAGACTCCTGTGTCATGTGTCAAAATAGTAAAATAGGATGCCAAGCTTTTATCTTGTATACAATGAAGTAGCTTTTGTGTGTGTGTGTGTGTGTGTGTGTGTGTAGATTTGAGAAGCGTATTTACATCCCCCTGCCGGAGGAACACGCCCGATCCCACATGTTTAAGCTGCACCTGGGCACCACGCCCAACAGCCTGAACGACAGCGACTACATCACGCTGGGGAAGAAGACCGAGGGCTACTCGGGCGCCGACATCAGCATCATAGTGCGCGACGCTCTCATGCAGCCCGTCAGGAAAGTGCAGTCCGCTACACACTTCAAACGGGTACGAATCCCTGAATCAGTACACCTGGGCCTTGTTCTTGCTTGTTACGTGGGTTACCAAGGTAACCAGACTGGGTCGTTGATGATTTTTATATAATCCCGGATTTTGTGTGTGTATAATTATACCACAGGACTATAGAATTCATGACTAACTTGAGTAACTTTTTTCGTGTTTTTAAAGGTACGAGGACCGTCCAGAGACGACCCCAACGTGATCCTGGATGACCTTCTGACCCCGTGCTCTCCTGGAGATCCGCAGGCCATTGAGATGACGTGGATGGAGGTTCCTGGAGAGAAGCTCCTGGAGCCTGTGGTTTGCATGGTGAGCTGGTTGAGAACCTTCATCTTCCATAACAGTTTCAATATTCTGTGTCAAAACTGACCCTAGACCAGTATTTATGTTCCTGTGCTCATTCTAATTAGTCTATAGAGCTCCAAAACTGATCCTAGATCAGCATTTATAGTCCTGCGTTCATGCATTTATATTGAGACAAAACTGATCCTGGAACAGTGTTGATAACTCCTGCTTTCATTCGTTCGTCAAAAAAACTGTCTCTCTCTGTTGCATGTATTCGCAGGCGGACATGTTGCGATCGCTGGCCAACACGAAGCCCACCGTGAACGAGCAGGATCTGGAGAAGCTGAAGAAATTCACAGAGGATTTTGGCCAGGAGGGTTGAGGGAGGAACCAAAGCAGCAGGGTCCAGGATTTGTAAAGTCTTCTCTTCATCTTCTCTTCCCTCTTTTCCTCTCTCTTTTTTTTTTTTTCCTGGATTTCCTGTTGGACTGGCGAGTGGAAGGACAGCTCAGTGAAGGCCAGTCTGGAGCCTACACGGGACCGGATTTACGTTTATGCGTTTCGTTTTCTAACATTAGTTATTCTGGGTTTTTAAAAGCATTCTCAGTTTATTTGGATTCACTACGTCACTGCTGGTTAAATTGTAAACATTTCTCTCATATATCGATCACTAATTTGAATTGGGCATTGGGTTGATGTTCAGAATTTTCCCATCATGGTAATCGCCAAACTTTATATCGCGGTTTACAATATTATCAAATGGCTATACGCTTATAAGCACATAGGACACTATTTAGGCAGTGCAAAGGTAGTAACTATGTTGTGCATGCTGAATATCACAATATATCATAATTCTGAGTATCGGTACACGCCTCAATCTGAGCAGTGAGTAGTAATGAGCCTTATTTGGATTGTCAGTTTGTGGGCTGGGCCAATTCTTACACGATGAAGCTTTAAAATCTGGCCGTAGAGCTCCCCTTTAATTCCTCAATACAAGTGCAGTTTAAAGAGTCACAGATGTCAGAGAGTGGACGTAACCACAAACACAATGTAGAAAACTTAATTTAAATAGCCGGGTTAACAAAATGCATCAAAAACATTTCGGATCACAGTAACATTTAACGATTCCAGGATTCCCTTTGGCAAGAGCCCGTTCAGTCAGTGATTTAATGCCATCTTTTGACGCGCCCTAGTCGACTTCCCCTTACAACTTGGGAGTGTGTAACATCGCCATCACACAGCTATCTCTAGCTACATCACATAGCTGGTTTCTGTGGTGAAACTGATTTCAAGAATGATGCACTTGGTTTCCATGGTTATTTGCACAAGCCATCTCTGGCAAAAAAAAAAAGTTGGTTTCCATGGAGAATTATACAGGCTAAAGCTAGCAAAAATGACACGGTTGGTTTCCGTGGTGATTTGTACAGGCGACAAAAACGATGTAGCTTTCTGTACTACATAGACGTATTGACCCGATAACTAGCTAGCTGTCTTGATCGCTAATTAGCTGCTTTGTCCAGCTAGCATGCTAATTTGTTAACGTTTTGAAAGTTATTGATCATGTTAGCACTTCAGCAGCTTCGTCCGCCATTTTGAAAAGGATATAGTGTCACACCATCGTGATATTGAGGTAAATGTTTCTCCCAAAGTGCACAGTGATGTTAACGTGATCCCTCAGGACTTCAGAGGGCTTATTTGGTGAAAGTAATGGCAACTAAGATGGTGGGGTGTTAATGCAGTTGTAATACAATTTTCCTTTAAGCTATCCCCATGCTAACTGCTAGCTAATTATCATACTGAGTATGTTAGCAAAGTGAAGTTGCAAAGTTTGCCCTGCTGTCACTACGTGTAACCCAATTTGATCTCGGCTAGTTATTTTTGAAGTATTGAATGTTGTATTACGTTAGAATGCAACATTTATTTAGGGCTTATAACGAAACTGAACAGCGCTTAAGATGGCACCCAAGGGGACAATACGAGGAGAAGTCGACAAGGGCGCATGGAACGCAGAATTAATGATTGTCGGCCTTGTGAAGGTCACATGACTGCGATAACAGTTCTGTAAATGTTATATTACAGAATTGGGAAACTTTTAGTAGTATATATCATAAATATTCATAAATCATACCTTTACTTTCCAATCGAATGTATTATTTTTGACCATCAATTATGGGATGTGACAGGAAGGCGTCTTAGTGACTCATGGTCATGTGACGCAAAGCCAATTTTTTTTTTCTTGCTGCAGCAAACTTGTGCCTTCAATACGTTTTTCCTTTTACTTTACATAAAAACCAACCAAATTTTTCTGTACATCTCATAAATGTTAATAAACATTTATGCACGGCAAAAAAGATATTTGCACATTTCACTTCATTCTCCTCCCCTGTGTGATTGTATACAGCTACACTCCTGTGCACTTACGGTGTTGGGTTTTATATACAACAAACTTTACATTTTATCCTTCATAGCCTTTTTTTTGTTGTTGTTTAAATGTGATTGTTTAGAAAGTTTTTGTTTTTGAGCTTTTCATGAGGTTTCAGTGCTGCTCGTGTACTTCTTTTATCATACATCTGTAAATAAAAGCTGAGGTTGAAAAACAATGGAGTGGAAAACACTCTTATTAAGTAATCAACAGCGGCGGTTTTGTTTGGATCCGCGGAAGGAGTCTCCAGGGTCAGCGCTTTGTAACACTCAGAGGTAAAGTGGTAACATCTGAACGTCTTCAGGACGGAGGAGTTTACGCTTTGTCGTTTCTTGGTAACATGATATGCTGTTTTTAAAAAAAGATCTTATGAACATCAAGAGAGGGGGGGAAAAAAGAAAGCTTGGTGAGGGAACGAAGGAAACTAACTTCTCTCACAGACATTCCACAACATCAAATGAGTCTGTAAATGGACAAAGATGACATTTTAATGATGTGGTATCAGATAAATAAAACGTGTTGGCATGAGTAACTTCATCGTCGTTTATTATTTTCCTAATCCAGCACAGCACATAGTGTTTTATTTCTTGTGTAAATTGTACAACTTGCACAACTGCTTGACTTTGGCTCTCTAGCTAGTAGCTATGAAGCTAATATTGCTAACAAGAAGTCTCTCAGACAAAACTTTTAGTATAAATATTGGCCTTAAAAACCTCCAGTTTTCCTGTTTTGTGTGAGTTAAGAAGAAGAAGAAGAACCAAGGCCGAAGCCTTTATTTTTGTCACATGTACTC
>JAOTRR010000047.1:18455415-18486435 GCA_028570945.1 Gogo arcuatus
TCCTCACATGAGCTGCTCACACAACATTTCTACTGGATTAAGGTCAGGACTTTGAATAAATGACTAAGTATAATATTTTTTTATTTGTTTAATTGGGTTCTTGTGTGAAAATCTGATGATGTTTTAGATCATATTTATGCAGAAATAGACAATTCTAAAGGGTTCACAAACTTTCAAGCACCACTGTATAAGTAATTTAATACTAGAAATGGGTAAAGATGGAAAAAAACAACAACAAAGTATACAGCGCTTTTAGAGAAACATGACTTTTTATTAAACATTAGGACGTTATATTCACCAACAATTACAATTTTTTATTAATTAAAATACGACACGTCATACATTTTGCCTTTTTAGAGTTACTGTTTACTGTTATGGAACGTCCGTGAAACAAGTTCCTGTTGTCACTTGCATTAAAGCCCCTACAAACATTCAGTCCCTCACCAGGCTCTGTTAAAGGTAATAAGACGACAAGAAAAAAAAAACGCAGACTGAGAAACCACAAAGAAGCGTAAACTCTTCTGACCTGAAGATATCGGAAAATTCACAAAAGTTACAGCTTTACCTCTGACACTGGAGACTCCTTCCAGAAAACTTCACCGTACTTGTTTATGTGGAGCGTCTGCCGTACAAGTCCCAGTGAATGAGCTGCTCTTATAGAACATTAATCTACACCCTTCTGACCAGTCACAATCCCGAATCTAACCTGATGTTCCTTACTCGCTTGTCCTACTGTGTTCCCTCCTCCAGGTGAAGCCGTATAACATCTACGTGACGGTGTCCTACCCTCCCGATACGGACACGCCGTCATTAGCCGAGGAGAACAAGATGAAGGTAAACCTTCGTTTGTTTGGTCGTTCTTTGTTTTCAGAAATCGTCAATTTATCCGTCTCTTACGGCTCAGTATCATCACATGTTCTTCAGTAGTTCTCCGATCGATCAGATTTTAATTAGCGTGGTTGGTTGAAATATTTAACACATGCCTCACTTGATGATGGTGTGGATTATATTATGGACAAAAATAAAAGCCACGCCCAGACACACTGTTGCACCGTATACGTTTGACAGTATAACTTTACTCCTCTTTATCATCACGGTTTTGTGTTTTCTGATGCAGCCTTTAGAGACGAAGCTGATCTCAGAGACGTCTGGAGTGTATCAGCCTGAGCAGGTGGCTAAAGTCATCGTTAAAGACGCCATGGTGAGTGTTAACACACACTAATACACACACACACACACACACACCTTAATGCTCTAGGAGCTGAAAGACCTCGAATAAGGAATAGCTGCTCTGTAATTCAGGTACGGAATAAAACAGTGTGTGTGGTGCTATTGTAGGAAAATAATCAGCATCAGACTGATGTGATGAAGCGGAGCTACTGATTATTTACCACCAATACATCACAGCGCTGTTGATTTATTTCCTATAACAGCAGAGCAGCTATAAGTCACAGGGTTATATGGTTGCTGCTGTTACAGAACATATTAATCAACACCTTCTGACCAATCACGATCCAGAACTCAACAGTGCTGTGGTGTAAAGCGTCTCGCTCACCTGATTCAGCTACATTATAATTATACTTGTGTGTGTTTTCCGTCATGCAGCAGGGGAACTTCAGCAGCTCAGTCGGTCCTGATGGCTACATGCTGTCTGCGCTCACCTGCGGCATGTCGCCCGTCACGTCCATCACCGAGGGGCTGCAGCAGGTACATACCATCAGTCACACCTGTTTCATTCACTCACACCGAGATCATGTACATTTAAGATGCATAACATACGAGTTGTGTTTGGTTTAGATCGTGACCATGGGGCTGTTCCGCACCATCGCGCTCTTCTACCTGAGCAGCTTCGACAGCATCGTACGCCGCTGCATGATCCAGAGGGAGCAGAACAAAGCGTCCCACAAGACAGAGTAACACCCACGCTTTCTGTCATTCCACCATTGCTGCTCCTCCTGGACACACACACACACACACACACCCCCACAGGATGAGCTGCTTGTCCATCAGGCGTCTCATTCTCCACGCTCCGTTTTCATTTCACTTTACTCATAAACATGTTAGAAGTGAGCAGGTGATGTAAACAAGCCCTCGAGTTTGGGTGTGTGTGTTGCATCTTGACACACTTCATCTCTTAACACACACGTCTGTTTTGTCTGGGTCAGCAAGGGCGGAGCTTAAGCTACGTTTGATCAACCAATGAGCCTTTAGTTGTTTAACTAACGTTAGCTTGGCTATGATTAATCTTCAACTCTCCAGCAGTAGACATTAAATAGCTAGCAGGCTAATACTGTGTTAAGGTACTTGGCTAATAGTTTTATCAACGTGCATAATTACAGGATCTAATGATTTAGCATTGTTAGCTAAGCACTGTGCTAACATTAGCTTGGCTAAGTTTATAGTTTGATGTTAAACAGCTAACTAAATCCACTATCAAACTAGATACTGATAGGCAGCTAGCTGCAGAGTTAACCATTAACCTTAGCTAAGCTAAAATGAGTTAACGTTGGTGCACAGATTGCAGTAGAATAGTTTAACTAACTTAAATGATTAAGTCTCCAGCAGATATTTGATGTTAAATACTGAGATAAATCTAGCTAGCTAATTAAGTGTAATAATATAAGCCAAGTACCTCACCAGTGTTTGCTAGTAAACTAATAGGCTGCATCTGAATTCGTATACTTCCACACTATTAATACATAAAAAGCAGTATGTAGGGTGTCCAAATACTTAGTAAGTATTTAATAGAAGTTGGACAGATGATCGACTACATCCGTAGTATGCAAATGTACATTATCCCATAATTCAACTGGAGCCGCTGAATAATAATAATAAGAAGAAGAATTCCCCTGCGGAAAATAGGAAGAAGAGGGCTGTTGTAGCAAAGCCAGTTGTTGCAGTGGTGTACAAATGTATCAGGAACTGTTTAAACGTTTCTGTGGGTATATACGTCACCTGCGAACATCCGGGTCAGAGGACAGGTAGGATGGCGGTGGAGTACGTCTGCATTGTGTCCTTATTACTCGCTCGCATACTCCTAGAACATACCACAGTAACGGTCGTGTAGTAGGTAGTCGACCACCGTTAGTACACACTGACAATTCAGATGCAGCCCCAGTTTTAATTACACACTGAGAGAACTAGCCAACTTTAGCTAACTTGCTAGAGAACATAACGAATGTCTTTAATAACACTAGCTAACAACAGGCGAATTAAAACCATCAGTCAAGCAGGATCAAAACATTTAAAAAAAAGTCAAAATAAAATGGAAAAGCAAGACAGTAATATTAAAACAGGTAAGAGGTGTTGGAAATAAAACTGCGATAATTAACAAAAGGCTTTCTTAAAAAGATTAAGAAGTGATAAAATAAATGCCACAGATCCTGCAAGCCTCAGATTCTTTTGGCAGGATCAGGAACAGCCTGAGGATCTGACGCAGCAGGTTTGGTATTTGCAGAAAGGGATCCAAGATGCTTATGAAAAAGTGGGCAGAGCAAAACTAATTATTTCTTATTTAGTTTCAGTGAGCTGGAGAAAGTTTTGGGACCTTCAGGATTTTATATCTGCCTTTTTCACTGGTCTTCACAGGGATATAGAGTTGTGTGTCATCTACACAACAGTGATACTGGATTTTGTATTTATGTATAATGTCCTAGTGGCAAAACATATATACAAACAAAACAACAAAGGGCCGAGGATGGAGCCTTGAGGAGGCATCACCCATGACCTCTGAGAAAGTCCTCTTTGATGAATATGATTTTAAACCAGTCTAAAGCAGCGTCCCTGATGCCGACCCGCTTTTCATGGCGATCCAACAGGATAGTGAGACACAGTGTCACATGCAGAGCTCAAATCAAGAAAAATTCAAATCGGACAATCTTCAGCATCAGCTGTAAGTAAAAGGTCGTTAGGCACTTTGGCGAGAGTAGTTTCAGCGCTGTGGCCTGCACACAACTCAGATTGAAATTCATCAAAAAAGAAGTTAGACTATGTAAGATTTTGCATTAGAACACTAGCGTTTTTTGCTAGCAAGCTATCCAACTTTGCACACGCTTATGGTGGTCATATGATCAATTTACCTTTAGCCCCGCCCTTACTTAACACCGCACCATCTTTTTTTAGAGCGTCTTCATTTTATCTTGCGATCTTTGTAAGTGGATTATCTTTGCAGGCAAAGATAAATGTCTGTTGTTCCTCTCTTTGACGTCTTTTCAAACAAACTCGCTCACTTTTAACACAGCTGTAGTTTCTTGGTTTAAAAAAAAAAAAAAAAAAAAAAAAAGTCCTGAACCGCGTCCGCCATTTTTGCCTTATCCTTGATTCTCTGTGCAGGAGTCCCGATGGAGATGTTTGACGTACGTGAGACTCGCTGGTTCGAGTACGTTTAGCCCTGACCTAGAAGGGGAAAGCCTGAAGGAGCACGTGTGCTTAGTGTATATTTTAGCATTCATGCTAGCTGTTGAAAAGCAGGACAGCGTTGTGTGTGCTGAACCTGCACAAGTCGAGCAAAGCCCTGTGTTTTAATCTTTATAACGTGCCGTTGTTCATTAGCGATTAGCAGGAAAACGCTTAACACTGAAGTGAAGTCTTTGGAGAATTTCCTTCAGGGTTTTTTTTTTTTTTGTCATACTGACTTCTACGTAGCTTCCTCACCAGCTAGCAATGAAACACCATCAGCACTTCTTGATTTCCTCTCAAAATTAGTGTGTGTCGCCAGTAGCAAGAACACACTCACTGTTGAAGCAAATTCCTTCAGTTTCCTTCAGACGTACCGACTTCTGCGTAACTAGCTAACAGGCTAGCATCCTATCTGGTTGGCTTCGTACTATCTTGCTAACATGTTAATTAGCAAAAAAAACCCAAAACAAAAAGCTTAACATTTTAAGCAATGCGAAGGAAATTGAGTGTAAATCTCTAAAGATCTCCAATATATTGTTCCTGTTGTCCTTCACACTCGACAGCCATATTATTATATTAGCTAACCAGTTGTTAGCGTATCTGGCTGCCATGCTAAATACCTAGCATAAAAATCAGCTTGCTAATTAGACAAAATAAGTTTCACCAGCTGCACCGAGCAAACAGAGTTGTTGTTACATTAAAGAAAACATACTAATAGAATAGTGCACAATTTAATGCTAACGTTATTAGCTACCGTAGAGTGATTCAGCCATAGCAAGTGACGCACTTTGGTCACGCAGAACCCGTTTTAAAGCCTTAAGAGAGGATTGGATCACCAACATTTATCGTTTAATGTAGTCTCCTTGCAATCAGCTGCGGTTTTACGTTATTTACTACGTTTCCGTTTTGCGATTCAAGGCGCCTTAAGTATGAAGGTGAGGACGCATGAGTCACAGCGATGATGTTCTCATTTGACATCGGCTCGAGGCTCGGTTAAGGTTAATTAGCACTCATCCATTCCACATTAACGCAGAGAAGCTAACACACAAGTAGGCATGTTTTCCGAGTATCAGTTAGCACGATATTCAGCACTTGCGATATTATCATTGTACACACTTACCGAGTATTTGAAAGGAGGCTGCCGAGGTCCTAATGAGACCAGGACAACATCCTAGCATAAACTCAGCAGACTTTTAAGGATTTAATTCTAAAATGTAAAGAACATGGCGGATAGTGCAGTGACTCGGAATAAAGAACGACTTATTTCCGCGACGTTGATTACCGTGGTTAAAAAGTTACCTTTGTCCATCGGCACATGCCTACATCCAAACAATGATCTTTGTTTTTAATCTTTAAAGCTATGCAAACGAAGCATGTACGTTTAAAATGAATTCTCACCTTCATGCTAGACTTTGCTCTTTTCTTGTTGTTTGATGTTAAGGTTTGTTTAAATGTTTCAGTTAATATAATTTCACAGTAATTTAAGTAAAGTAAAACCAGCTCCGAGACATTCCGCTTGTCTTTCCGTTTCTTTGACAGAAAAAAAGACTTCACCTTGTGTGCCATTAAAAAAAAAAAAAATCACCATGTTGTTGCTTTGTGTTAATTTCTTACATGATCAAATAAAATGTTTTGGAGAGTCGGTTCCATTGTTTATTGCCATTTTTCCCCCCAGGATTCTTCAGAGTTCTGATTTGAGATGTTTGATCACTTGATATGTGAATGACATTCTGATGTACCCGTGTTTGAATCAAAACTATTTGACATGACGGGGTGATGCGATTAAAAAACGCAGCGGGTCGTGTTACCGAGGAACCGCAACAAACGTTATGGCTTTGAGCGCTGACACTGGAGACTCCTTCCAGAAATGCTACAGAAAACTTCCCCATATCAACAATTATACAGTTGAAGAACAAACACTTATTTTTTATTCTTCTTCTTCTTAGATAACGTGACCCGTCCAGCAAACAAGTCCCTGTCTTTGAGCTGTTACTATGGAAACGATGGCGTATTAGGACGAGTGCGTTAATATAAACCTGTGATGTGAATTACAGCTGAACATCAGAGCCGTGCTGCTGTAGAAAACTAATAAACACCCATCAGGAAAATATTTATACTCTATATTTAGCTCAAATACTAGCTATACATATATTTTATTTATTCACTATGACATCCAGTGCGACTAGCAAGGCTTCATATTTGAGGTACAGACATAATTAAGTGAGGGGTTTTTTATGTGCTGGGCAACTCAGGAAATATCTATAGCAAGTACAGGTTAGCAAGGAAACTAAATATAAGCATCAGAAACAACATTTACCTCAGATGTGTTGATAAAATACTAAAAAAAAAAAGCTCTGAGTAAAATTACACTCTAACGACACTTAGCATTAGCGCTAGCCAAACATCCGGGGGTTCAGCCATATTGGGACGTCAACATGACATGAACGAGTCCACGAGTTATGACGTAATATCGACATCTCAGTATGCCAGGAAGATCAATCAGCGCTCGATGCTAAATGTAATTACATCATCGCTTTAGTCATACAGAGTTTTTTCTCAGTATTTTACCGATGACTAATCTTCAAAGAATATTAACATTTACCTCAGATGTGTTGGTAAAAAACTAAAAAAAAAAAGACTGTTTGAGTAAAAGTAATACACTAGTTACGCTTTCTAGTTAGCATCACTGCTAGCCAAACATCCAAGGGTTCGGCCATTTTGTTTTCATGGGTTGCAACGCTAAAGTTGACGTTTCATTCTGCAATCAAAAGGAAATTTCGATTAGCAGTCGATGCTGAGTGTAATTAAAGTTTCATTTTAGTGGTACGGAGAAAAAAAAACCCACGCTGATATTCCTGGCAGTTTAGTCTCGTTCCCGTTCCATTCTCACTGCACCTTTACAGTGTTGGCGTGTTTAGATATAACGGTGACACGCAAACTAGCTACATCGTAGCTAGTAAGCTAGTTTACACTTCGTAGTTGCCTAGCAACAATGTTCTCATGGCTTTGAAGACGTAAATGTTGAGCGTTTTCACCACCGAACTGGTATAAAGTGTGAACAGGACACTGAAATATACATAACCTGTGTGCTATATTATTGTAAAGAGCTGTATGCAAAAGTTTTAGCACCCACGAACAAATCATATATATATAAAAAAAAAGATCATTACAGGAGAGGCAATAAGTATATTGGGTTTTCTTTTATTGCTTGTTTGTTTTTTAGACCTATTTGTTATAGATATCTATAGATTAGAGGAAATTAAGGTGCAAGATCTGCAACACACACAGTGAGTCAGAGAGAGAAAGTGTGTGTGTTTTCTCTGCACTCGCTGTCTCTGACTGAACCGAACCTGCACGCGCGTGCACGGTTTACAGTCGTTACGGATCGACACACGCTCACGCGGACACACTTCCTGAGCCGCTTTCAAGGATTCCTTTTATTCCCCCCCTCTGGCTGGAGGAAAGTGGGCGTTTGCTTTTTCTTAAAGCACCGAGAACTCCCAGTACAGCTACCACAGCGCGAGACTCTGCTCTGCACTGGACTGCACGCTTTCTCCTCCTCAAGATATGCACGTGAACATACACGCGCCTGTCTTAAGCCTCGTGAGAAGGCAGGATAATCCGTTCATTCTGAATGTAACGAATTATAAGAGCAGCCAACACTGAGACGTTTCTTGGACCGGACATGGCGAACGGAAATCTTTACGATAACCGGCGCATCGTGGAAAAGTATCTGAACCACAAGCTGTCGAAAAACGGCCACGCGTGGGAGTTCCATCGGTGTCGCGCGAGCAGTCTGGACGACCAGGAGGAGCGCGAGAAAGAGAGCGCGCGCCGCGCCACTGTGCACAGGGCTTTGCGCGAGGCCGGTGACGAACTGGAAAACTTGTACCGACCGGACCTGGCGGAGATGACCAAGCGCCTACGCGCGACACCGGTGGGCGCCGAGCAGCGGCGCTTCGCGGCTGTGGCGGACGAGCTGTTCAGCGATGGAGTCAACTGGGGTCGCGTGGTGGCCTTTTTCGAGTTTGGCGCGATGGTGTGCGTGCAGTGCGCGCCAGACGCCGAGAGGAGCGCGTGCGCCGAGAACGTCGCGCGCTGGATGGCCGAGTACCTGAACGGCCCGCTGAACGGCTGGATCCAGGAGAACGGAGGATGGGTACGTCACTGCGTCACTGCTTCACTTCGACTCGGTTCTTCTGAATCGATTCTTTTCGAACGAGTCGTGTAAACCAATCTCTCAGCTCTTTCGTTTTTGTGAATCGATTCTGTCAAACGAATCATTTAAAAAGAGCCGAGCCGTTCACGAATCGCTACTTTGAGTACACTCAAATGCTGAAATAAACATTTTTACACAACAACACACATCACAATATCACAATTGTGTTAGTTTTGGTGTGAGGGTGAAAAAATGCTCAGTTTGTGAATCCGTCCTTAATGAGACGTTTAAAAGAATCACTCAGGAATCTTTCATCACTCCTGTCTCTGATTAATCGATTCCTTTGAACGAGTCGTAACCAAAAAAAAAAAAAAAAAATTCCCTTCAGTTGGTTCGTGCTTGTGAATCGATTCTGGAAAGTGAGTCGTTAAAAGGAACCGAACCGGTCACCAGTCGCTACTTTTCCCTACTTTGTGAAGTCAAATGCTGAATTTCAAACAACAGGAAAAAGAGGCATTCCCTACCATAATAGGATAAGTGTGGGGGAAGCATTCAATTTGTTCATTATTGTATTTTTTTTAAATGAGTCGTTTAAAAGAATTGCTCACAAATCTTTCCTGACTACTTTCTGTACTTTAGATGAATCCTAAATGGACTCCCTAAAACCGAGTCCGAGTAAATCATATAACTGACATAAAGCTGACTGAGTGCATCAGTAAGTGATCATGGCGACTCTTTTTAAGTCGATTCCTACAAATGAATCATTTGAACCTTTTCAATTACAGTACGTTCTTCGTATGAATAGATTCTTTTAAAGATTCAAATCGCTCACAAATCTCCAGTCGTTAATGTTTTTACCTTAATGGACAGCATTTGGGTATGATTTCCTCATACATTCACTATAATATAATACAAATATACAGAGGGTGTCATTTATGAAGTAGTGAAGCATCAGTAGTACTCTCCCTGCTGAATCGATTCTTGTGTGATTCGTGTGAATGAAACGATATGATACGTTTTTGATTCCTTTGATTTTCCACCAAGATTCAGTTGAAGTTAAGAAGACAATTGGTAAAATGTTTGATTTCCTCTAAAATAAAGATTCTGAACCTTTCTGCCATTCTTGACATTTGATTCTCTCAAAGTAATGGAGTGTTATTAGGAATCATTTTCGTGAATCTTTTTTTATTTTCAACCACAATGTGAACTTTAACGTTAAATGTTGAGGACACAAGTTAGTTCTTGTTATCACTTACGTTACTGCAGCTATAAAAAGTCGTTCCCTCACTTATTTTTATAGTTAATAAGACAAAAATAAATGCAACATCAACATCCTGTTTTTTTAGACTTTCCCATGTGAAAGAACTTAAGGTTGCAGCTTTACCTCTGACTGTTACAAAGCACTGACACTGGAGACTCCTTCCAGAAATGTTACAGAAACACAATTCTCCTTACAGAAAACTTCACCATATCAACATTTTTAATCAGTGTATTATTAGTCTTAGATTAAATGGAGCGCTCGCTGTACGAGTCCCTGTGAATGAGCTGTTACTATAGAAACGATAACGTATTAGAAACGGTGTGTTAATATAAACCTGTATATAATGTAAATATAATGCATCAGTTGTAGACTTTGTAATGTTTGGATCTTTGGTTGCTTGTCTGAGTGCTTTTTATAAACTAGAATGTGAACAACAGAGATTGTGGACATATTCTGTGTCCAAACTGCTCAGTAAAAGCTTTGGGAGGAACAATTAAAGAGATTTTGTCATGGATTATTAGCTGCGTTTGTTTGTGTTGGAGTGGCAATGTTGCAGTGGAGCTGGCGTGAGAAGCTGATGAGCTCTTTATTATTATCCTGGTTTTGGCTGCGTGATCGATGGCTCGAGTGCACCGGAAACAGAGGGGATGAGACACGTGTCGGGAAACACATCGCTGTAATTTAAACAGCCCCTCAGGGTGCTGCCACACAAACCGAGCGCTGTGGTGACTCACAGCCATGTTGACAAGCTGAATGCTGGGAATGTTGATAATAAACGGATTTGCTTGGAGAAAATGTTGCGTTTTCCCCCCCCCTGAGATTCTCTTTATCTCTTTCCTTTTGCAGTTTGTGTATATAGGATATTACATTCTTAAACCACAGCTCTGTTGAATTCTGATTGGTAAGAAGGTGTTGATTAATTTTCTATTACAGTAGTGCAGCTGCACATCACAGGTTTATATTCATGCGAGCGTTCTTATATCTTACCGTTTCCATAGTAACAACTATAGTAACCTATACGTGGACTTGTACATTGCGGACGCTCCATGTAATCTACACAAGTCTAATAATAAATGAAAAAGTTATTTATCAGAAGAAAAAGACATAGAAACATTGATATGGCGAAGGTTCCTCTAAGGAGACGTTTGCTCATGGAAGGAGTCTCCAGTGTCAGCGCTCAGAGTTTACAGCTGCTATAACGCAAGTGTTAACGAGAACTAACCGGCCGGATGTTCCACAGCTTTACATGTAACTATAAATGATCAAAACGTACAATGTGTTGTTTATAAACTTCATCACACCACCCACGTCCTGTCACGTTTTATTTCTTACGTGGCTAATTAGCAAAAATTAATAGACTAAAAGTCAACAGTCTTTGTCCTGAGGTGTAGATCAGTACCGTATCATGTTAAAGGAAAGAGTGATTGATTAAAATTCACCTCACAAAGACAGAGGATTGTGTCTTATATCAAAGTGTCGCAGCCTGAAGGTGAAGGAATGACATAGTAATAGATTTACACCGTCTTTTTTCTTTTCATTTCACCTCTTTGAACTCGAGTTTTTTTTGTTGTTGTTGTTCCTGACAAGACCTCGTACCTGACCACCGTACTCATGAGAGGAATTTCCAGTGCGGTTAAATCGTCACACGGCTCTTTGAAGTCGGAAGTTACGTGACCCGCGACCGAACTGAGGAAAGTACATCGAGAACAAAGACACGAAGTATAACTGACGTGTGTATATATGATATGCGGATATCAAAGAAACAAAGATCACAGGAGAAAACGGCGTTGTTTTTATTCACCTATTTTTTATGCAAATTGTACATTTCCACATCCTGATGAAAGTTAAAAAGGTTTTACAGCCAGGTGCATATAGATAGAGGGGAAAAAAGCCAGAAGGTTTTTGGTATGAACTGGAGACGAGATGCTCATTCGGCATCCTAAACGAATCGATCCTAAAACCTACATCGAGAGGAGTGGTGTGGAATTTCGGTTGCACCACAGACACTTAAGGTACGTCGTAACTATTACTGCGTAAAGTGATCGTAGATCAAAACTAGAGGGTTCCAACAATTTGGAATTAAAAGGTAACGACTGAAATGAATTGATGCAACCACCATAAAAAGATTACGATCAAGAAGGACAAAAAAACTGGTGTGCAGAAAAAAAAAATCATATCTGTAAACTGATTTGTGAATAATTTCATAAGCTGGCGAGCTAATGTGTGTGCAACTCCAATAGTCCTTCTCTATCATCATTCATGAATTAGCAGAAGGCCAATTTGTATCACGTGCAAGCCTGAAGTTTACACCCCTACAAGTGACATATTTCACCATCACCAGAAACACGATCAGACAAACAGGAAGTACTACACGCACAAGAACATTGTAGATGATCTGAGACGTTGGAGGAGCACCAGACTTGTTCAGAATGACTATAATTGGACCACCTACGTAGCAGAGATCATTCCCGGCTGGTTGTATTCCTGAAATTCCTGAAGCGTGAAACATATGCAGGAGCTCGTCCTAAAAAGGTCACGCTAATACTGCACGTGCTGTGATTCAGACAGCGTCCCACCGAGAAGATCCAGGTGTACAGATTACACCATGGCGTCATCTAAACAGGTCTCAATTCACGTAGGAGGGTTAAAGGGGAGGTTCAGCGTAGCGGAAGGTTCCGGATCCTGTTTCGTTCCTGAGGTAGATGTCTCTGCAGTGAAAGAGAAAGAGCTCTAATGTTGCTCTTAATTAGTGACAAAATGGACTCGCAGTACTATTTAGGCCTCAGGTGTCAACAACGTTCTCAACAACTTTGCCGTGCTGTTATAGAAAATCAAGCAACACCTTCTGACCAATCAGAATCCAAGAGCGCTGTGGCAAAAGACAAAAATATATCATCACGCTAATTGAAGACTTTCTACAATACACAGCATAATATACGCTGAAAAATCAGTAGTGTTGGATATTTTGCATATAAACTGGGTTTCATGCAGCTGTGTGATTGTGAACTCAGTTACTTTACACTGCTAGCTAGTTAGCATGCTAACTATTTGCTAAGCCAATATGGAGCGTGTTGATAAGCAAGGAAATTGAGTCAGCGACATTGTTCTTGCTGTACAGGTCAAGTGAGTTAAGAAATATGTATGAATCATGAGGGGAAGTTGATGAGAGAGGGATTGAAGACAGAATTAAAACATGCTGAAGTTTGCAATTTCCTGTTCTGCTTCTGTTAAACCAGAATTTCTGAATGAGCTGAACTGTAAAAACTAAAATGAAAAGCTCATCTCTAAGCACTTTTGTCTGTTGAAAGGAAGTGGCTGAGACATGATACAGAGCTCCGGTGATTACTGGACTTCCCGAGCAGACCGGATTTAAACCCTGCCAGAATATTATTGGAGCAGATCTGGTGTGTTTCATACTGAAGGACCGCAGACGTGCTTCGTTTGCAGGACGTACTCAGCAACGAGTAAATTCACACCGAAACAAACACTGGCGTTTTCACACACTGTCGATGTCCAACGTCTGCTGTGCAAGTCCCTGTGAATGAGCTGTTTCTATAGAAACGATAACATATTAGCGCTCGAGCGCATTAATACAAACCTGCGATTTGGATTACAGCCGGAACTACTGTCCGAGCCTTCTGGCCAATCAAAATTGCGTGTACAGAACAGGCAATAACTTTTATATTTAGGTCACATTTAACATAAAAAGCTTTCTCCAGGGCTCTACCCACCAGCTATTATACTACAAAGTGGATAAAAACGATCAGGTTTTTAGAAAAAGTGACTTAATTAAAACGCCTCTTGTGCGCATGCGTGAATGTGTGCTTTTTCTGTGTGATAAATTAAGTGGCAAAATAATCTTTGTACGTAACAGCATTGAGTGATCATACTGCAGTAAATACTAAGGGTTAAAGTTCTGCACACCTGTTATTCACTTGTTAAAAAATAATAATAATAAAATACAGCACTAAAAGGAGTTAAATTAACTCACCTCCTGTACTGAGGTGCTGGACCTCGATCATGTGATCCCGCTTTCCCGCCATCTTCCCTGACGCCTTTCAGTGAATCAGGTCAATCGGCTCAAGAGTCGGCTCTGTGAAGTTTTTTTCCGCCTCAAAGCTGTCCAAAGTCGATAATGTTGGCTAATCTGTTGTTCAAATCATAAATTTATACTCTACATTCCGATTAACAGTATATACATCATAACAAGCAGCGGTGAAGCTGAAACCTCACGCTGAGATTCAAACACTCGACTCACCATTGTCGCTAGATCTTTCTCGAAATGTCTTTTTTTCTCAAACAAATCAGAAGTTTATCAGATTCACTGGATGCATCTCGGTCACGACTGCACTGTGTCATTAGAGAATCGAACAGTGCAAAAAAAAAAAACCTCTTCAAACACAAAACACTGCTAAACCTACAGCAGAAAACGCAAAGGCATTTACCACGGCTCTTCAGATATGCGAATCGACTCAATGAGTCGACTCATTCGTGAACGACATTTTACAAACTACAATACGACGTTTTCAAACTCAAGAGCATTACAAAAAGTTTTAATTACTGTCGTAATCAGCAGTTAGACTGTATTTGTGTTTGTGCAATAGCATAGTTTACCCTGGTCAGTTACGATCTCTTCAATGGTGGCTTTCCAGTCATATGGAGGAGAGAGGGGGCCAATACTTTGTGCAAATAGATGAGTTACAGTCAGTGAATGTACACCTACAAAGTTTCATAAATGATAAATTTATGAATGCATAATGTGACAAAACAGCCAGTGACAAGAAAATAAAAGCCACCACATTTGTGTGATGCCAAATTCTCAGGACAGCCACAAATACGGTACGATGATGGCGAAGCATAAAAGAAACATGCTAAAGGACAGAAAAATATCCTTCTTAGCTCACGCTCACGGTGAAGAATGTTTGTGTTTTATGCGAATGCTTTTTCTTTTCCTTTTTCAATCATTCTGCCTTAAGCAGAACATGAATAAATCACTCTCTCATCGCAGGTCTACCTTTAGAGGATCTTCGTCGTATAATCTGACATGGAGAGCACGTTATCTGTTTGGCAGTTTAATTGGGATTATTGTGTACAGTGTGACAATCTTAAAAGAATGCTGAAAACTTGTTTAAGAGGAAAGCCTTTGAGCAAAAGAATGCGCTTTAAGGCGTGTAAGGTCATTTTCCTCCATCCTGTAAAAATAGATGGCGGTAAGAACACATTAACCTTAAGCGTGACATTTGGACACGAGAGCATAAATGGTGACCTCGTCCACGCCAACCTCCCTCCCGGTTTCGCTTAAAAATGTGCCGTTTTTGCCTGCTCCATCTTGTGGCTTGTGCTTTTGTCACTGCTGAAACTTCATCCAAAGCCAGATTATTCAAGCTGCAACAATAACAAGAACTATTTGTTCGTTCCCTGTCTGGTTTTAAACAGCGACATTGTTAGTGTTTGGTGTCAGGAGAGAGTTAAGACACCTTTTTTTCCCTCGGCGTCAGATGTCGGATGGGAATCTGACTCATGTTCTTTCCACATATCTGCTGGCTCTTGGTTTTGTCGGGGTAGACTTATGACACTGTGCCATCTCTGTCTGACCTAAACATGGATGTGCTGTTACATTCAAGTTTTAAAACTTAAGATCAAGATTAAGAAAAGCACCAAAGGACTCACCATGGTTAAGGAGCTTGGGAATTTTTTTATATTTGTATCTGTATCCATTATTTAAACCTAAAATGGGCATGGTTTAACTGGAATAAAATATGTACCCTACCACTATTGGCCGTTGAAAACACTGAAAGAAATACCCAGATGTAGAAACGTCAGCGGTGTCAGCGTGATCTCTGAATTCTGGCTCTGACTGTTCCTCAACCTCAACTACATCATCCCAGTACATAATAGTTCCACTCTAGTTGAGACCAATGTTTTTAATCCCACTCACATAGTTATTATTTTTGCTTTTGCATTCCAGCAATGTTGTTTTTAACAAATTTAGTTGTTTCTATTCCCAAAACAAACAACCTAGTAGCCAAATTTAAACCACAGAGACCCTGACCGGGCAGTAACTAAGGATGATGTAAATGGCAATGCGACACACAGCTTCGTATCTGACCGCTCACATTTCTTGTTGTGACCTGCAGGGTCCCAGTCCCAGTGCACACCCCTCGTCGCCCTGTGAAACCTTCTGGCAAGCTTTCTAAAAAATAGTACTCCTCCTTTCTGTATCCATTTCGAACACATTATCTGTTCATTTGGAATAATGTGTTCGTCTTCTGTTTCATCTCAAACTAAATACAAATCCTGAAACAGTTGTGCACCTACTCTTTCATTTTACCTGGAAAGCCCCTACCTAGTGCCCTAGAGTCATGACAGGGTAATAGGGAAGAGCAGAAGGAAAGGAGAGCTGCACCTGTGTTTATTTGTGCAACATTACAGGCCATTCTGGATGATTGGCTGCGTGGGGAGCCTCTTAAATTACACACTTAGCCCTGATGATTTTAGGCCAAGCGCAGCACGTCAGTGGGAGTTCACATGCCACCGAGGTCTGAGGCGCTCCTGCGTCTTAGTAACACAACACTCTGTGTATCGTGAACCTTCAGGACCTGAACAGAGATGACTTTATAAATGACTTTTTAATTTAATAACGTGTGTGCGGTCTTTGTTTTGCCGCATTTGACTGGCGCACACCTGCAGGGCTGATATGAGGAGAAAGAGAAAGTGAGAGAGGGAGAATTTGAGAACTGACAGAGTGAGATGGTTAGATATTACATACACACACACCGTCCTTTGTAGCCCTTCTGTGGAAACTATGATAATGAGCACACTCTTGGACACGACTCACCTGCAAATGTCTTTCCAATGGTCCACGGGACAGTGCTTTACTGTTTACTGTAATCCACACACTAGCCTAAGAGTAAACATGCTAACCAACAAACTGAGTAAATACACTAAACCATGTGTTAGCAACACAGCACGCACGCTACCTGAAAATTAATGTTATAATAAATGAGTTAAATAGTAAACTAGTATTATATCAAATAGACTACCGCATGAATTAGCATTACATTAAACAGGTTAAATACTGAATTAGAATGATGGTAAACAGGTTAGAGTACAAAGTGAACTAGCATAAAAATAAAGAGACTAATCCCCAAACTAGCTTTAAAATTAACAAGGTAAGCCAAAGCTAGCATTACAGTAAACAGTCTAAGCCGTGAACTTGCTTTATAGTAAACAGGCTTTAAAAAACTAGCTATGAAACTATAATTATAGTCTAAATATAGACCCATCATTACAGTAAACATGTTCATCCATGAACTAGCATTATAGAAAACTGTCTAAACCATAGACTAGCATTGTAGTAGACAGGCTAATGAGAAACTATGACTATAGTCCGGCAGTGGAACTATAATTCTAGTTAACAGTTTAAAATATATAACTAGCACTATCGTAAACAGGGTTATCCACGAACTAGCGTTGTAGTAAAGCAGTTAAAACAAGCTAGCATTGTATTAGGCTACAAGTGTTATGATAAACAGGCTAAAAATGGGTTAGCCATGAAATAGCATTATGGTAAGTCAACTAAACACATCTTGCTTAAGTAATGCACCCATTTTAATTTGGTAACAGAAACTGAAAATGTCAGCACTTTTTATGTAGTGTTAGCACAAGATTAGCCAGTTAAGCATCTTCCTCTCTGTAAATTCTCATTCTCATGTGACACACACACACACACTGATACACTGACGGTTAGTGGCCGTTCGTAAGTCGCGACTGAGTGTGAATGTGTGTTTTGAAGCATGTGTCCAGGCCAAGTTTCCCCTGCCAGGGTCCTCTGACTGGAGCTTTTCTCCACCGCTTTCCATCTGTGTTTGTGTGTTTCCAGTCATCAGTAGAGCGCCTGTAGTCTTGGAAAGCTTTCCCACTGACGCAGTTTAGCCGGAATAAAGCAGGCCTTCATGGTCGCGTGTGGTTCACACTCCGGCTCTGTTCCTCGCTCCCTCTGGACCGTTATGTGTAAAGAGCATCAGCAACTCTTATTGATTTCAAGCCTTAAGCAAAAAAAGAAACAGTTCAAAATACAATACAAGGGCAAAATTGAGTGTTGCTTGATGTGTGTATGAAATTTCTGGGAAGTTTTCTATCAATAACACCACTTTTCTGAAGCAATTCATCGACCTACAGTAACTTCAGAACCTCATGCTAGTTAAGATATTGAGCTAGTTGGCTATTATTATGTAGGTCATGTAACTATTGATATAATCACCTTATTTAACATCTTGTTTTATTAAAATAGTTTATTTTAGAGCTTACCAAGCTGGAAAACAATTTAGCTACCTTTTCATTTTTAGCTAACAAACAGGCTAATGCTAATCAACTAGCTACATTTAATGCCTTATTTTCTGGATAGATTACTTAGCTACCTTTTTATATTTAACTAACAAACTCTAATAGGAGGCCATCTGCGTTATGCTAGCCTGTTAGATATTGCTAATCCTACTCCCTGAAGAGATATTTGGCTAAATAAAATGTTCACAAATTATTTCATTTGGTTTGTCTTTTCTTTTCCTGAACATCCTGAAGCAGTCACCTGTCCAGTTTGTAATGTTGGTGTTTATTGGTCCGTGTATTTTTGGTTTTATGTGGCTCTATCTTTGACAACAACCTCCTCTTCATAACCTTTCCATTAACTACTCGTCCGTGCTAAAGGTGTTGTCTCTAACAAACCCCCACTGAATACTTCTGACCACAAAGGTCAGTTAATTGTTCTAAACGCTAGAAACAGAAGCACTGTCTATTAGCATGTGGGATCCAGTGATCCGAGGCTGCATGGAGCCATTGTTCTTATATGCTACTGTGCAATTGTTCAAACGATACAGTGTTAGCACTGAGGCTGCACTAATCCCACACACGATTCTCCCACAAGCCCTCCACACCCTTCCACTGCTTATTTCTGGGACCTGTCTCCGGAGGCCACGGCTGCTTTTAGGAACATTAGTAAATAAAGCAGACGACCAGGGTGTTGCTTTCCTGAGAGGCCCATCACGGGTGTGGGCGACCGTTTTTTTAAATTTTATTTTTCCTTTGGAAAATGATTGGAGGCAGGATAAGTACCAGGGTCAAAGCATGGCTTGTTTTAGCGTTTAGTTTGAAACGGAATGGACGTGCTTGGGTGTCTGCCATACACACGCAGTTTTCAGTTTGGCCCTAGACCCCAGAGCATCCAACCTTTTTAGGAACCCTTTGCTGAAAGCCCTTTCCAAAACCCCTTAATGGAACACTCTTTTTCCTGAGGGTTTATCGGTTAGCACATCTCATAACTGTGTGTCTCTCAACCATAAAAAGAATGCAGGTTTCGATTTGACTACAATTTGCATCATTTCTGCTTGCCTTGATGAGCAAGGTTCTTTAAAGGTTCATTGGAGAATTAAGGGATTCTAAAAAATGGTTCTGCTTGAAACACTTTGTTGTGCATAGAACCTTAAAATATAGCAATAACATAGAATTACAGGAATGTGTTGTAATGCATTATTGTTTCCATAGTAACAACTCAATCACAGGGACTTGTATGGAAGGTGTTGCACATAACCTAAGCCTAATACTAAACAAATAATAAATTATTCAACAATCAAAAACATGCAATTGTAGATACGCTGAACATTTTTTAGTAAAGGGATGTTTATTTAACATTTTTGGAAGGAGTCTCCAGTGTCAGGACTTTGTACCAATCTGAGGTAAAGTTGTAGCCTTTCCGTCATGTTCACGATGCAGGAGTTTACGCTTACACTTTGTAACATGTCAAGCTACATTTTTTTCCATAATTGTTGATTATTTTCTTGTAACAGCACTCCCCAAAGTGTGTTATTCCATTTTTATTAGCCCTAATAAGAATAAAGAATACGTCCTGTAGATTTACGTCCTGTTCCTTGCCTGATCTGTGTATGCATGGATTCATTAGCCCACATGAGATCACGTTTCCTGTAGAGCCGCCCTGACATGAATTACGTCCTCTTGCTGTGGCTACAACCAGGGCAGAACACATGTTAGTGAAAGATGCATGAGCTGAGTAATGTCTGACACTAAGTGGCCATCACTCAAAGACTACCCACCCGTCACGCCGCCTGTTCCACACTCTGCATGCTCTCCGCATGTGTAGCTCAGTGTCAGGTGACCACACGGGCATTGAAATATTCAGGGTTATGCGAGACAGCCTGGAAATAGAACTGCCGTGACTGTGGACCCTAAGTGTCTAGTCCGCTCGGCTCCTCGTGAAAGCGGTGAGGACATTTCCTGGTCGTGGCCGTCTCTGGTGCACGGTGTGTTCACACCTGTGTGAGTGAGCTGCTGGTGAAATATGAGAGAGGCTGAGATAATGACTCACATCAGTGCATGGAGCCCACCCGGATTAGATCCAGTGAGGGAAAGGTCACGCTCGAGGCTGCTGTTGCTATATTTGGACTAATCGTGCTTCATCCTGTGCTGCTGTATTGTTAGTTGTGGAGCACCGGAGGGTCGCGCTGTGTGAATAAGCCATGGGAATTCCTGGTTGAGAGATAAAACTGGCAAAAAAAAAAAAAAAAACCCAGTGATTGCATATTGTTGCTGGGGTTTGACTTTGTATGGGTCATTATACTTCAGATGTAGGATCTAGTTTTGTGCAAAAGTTTAAAATTGGAAACATTATCAAATGATTTCCTTTAGCATTGTTCATTTCAGTATCTTTCTTTCCAGTGAAGGGGCATGGCCTCAGAGGGCATCTCACAAAGCATGAATCCAGGCTTTCAGAAGACAACCTTGAAGCATCTATCTGTACTAAGGGATGTAACAAATATGAACACATTATTCATGAACAGATAATTTGTTCTATACAGATACGAATAAGAAGAGCACTGTTCATTTATACCGCTGCCATTTCTACATTTGGGGTTTTTTCCAGTGTTTCTGGGTGGCATAATGGTAGGGTTCATATTTGATTAAAAAAAATTCTGGTTTAAGCCACACCCACTTCAGGTTTAATTCCGAATACAGATAAAAAATACGGATATTCGGAGCACTAAACAGATACCACTAGAGATAATGTAGTTGCATTACACCCCTAGTCTTGACCAAATTGCACTAAAAGTTTCTATTCACGTTACAGTACAAATTCTGTCTTTGTCCATTAACGACAAAAGCAAAAAATGTTGTTTTTTTTAAGCTGGTGTCCTTTGAAGACACCCTCAAAGGACATCTGGGTGAAGTCAGCAGGTTAAAAGCTTGCATTTTCTTTGTGCCATCAAATCGAGGGGAAAGGATCAAGCCATCAATTTCAAAAACATTCAGGTTGAGGAGTTCATTCACTGGCATCATGCATTGGGTGGGCGTCATTTATTTCTTATGTGCTTCGTCTAACAGAGGCCGGGTATAGCCACGTCTAGACGTGTTTACGAGTGAATGATATAAATGTCATTTTTTAAGTGCCAATAAAATGTTCATACCGTAGGACTTGGGAAACATGTAAAGATGATTTAAGCCACACAATACATTTTAGAAGGTGGTTCTCAAAGAGGGGTCCGTGATTTTTCTTCGTTTAGTTACTGCAGCGGAAAATTATTCAGCCTGTTTGACTGGCCGATTGAATTAAATGGATCTAATCCAAACCCCAATAACAAAAAAACAAGTAGGCATACAGTATAAATCAGCTTGGATCTAATGTGTTCTGTCAGTGGAAAGTTCAGGAATAGAAAGCTTATGTGGCTCTAATAAGTATACAACTATTATTCATAAAAT
This sequence comes from Gogo arcuatus, assembly GCA_028570945.1. Lineage (NCBI taxonomy): Eukaryota > Metazoa > Chordata > Actinopteri > Siluriformes > Anchariidae > Gogo > Gogo arcuatus. The sequence continues at coordinate 18,477,000 of JAOTRR010000047.1, forward strand.
AACTCTGTGCACAATCCATGGAATTTATCTTACAGTTAAAGTGGGCCCCTGTTTTAGAGACTCCATTATGATTATGATGAGATTGAGAAGCTTTTCAATGTTTCTAACTCCAGTCTTATTTTATGTCCAACCAGATACCATAATGCTCACAGAGAGCAAGAGCAGCTAGTAATAAGAGCAGCTAGTAACACAGTGCACCACAGCAGTAGCACGGATTAGCGCTCTCTGATCTCGGAGAGATGTTAACTGAGAGAAGGGTAGGGGGTGGTTTTAAGTTGGGGAACTTTCATGAAAACTACAGATGCCTCGTTTAATGAGCATCAGACAGAGAAGTGTGGATACAACAACAGCCAGACCACATCAGACAAACAGGGGCCCAGGGAGCGGTTTGCCTACGCTGTCAGCTACAACAGCAGCTCTTGGCTAATAGGAAAGTGAATCTCAATGACTAAGTTCCATATGGCAATCCAGCAGATCTACAGTGTTGTATATCAGCTAAATTGCCTGTCAGGTCTTCAAGAATATTTCATGTCTTGAAGGACACCAAGTTCTGTAGAATGTTTTTTTTTTTTTTTTTGTTAAACTTTTTGAGCTACAAGCTTCATAGCATCCATTCCTTCATAATCATCAATATTCTTAGCACCTACTGTAAATGGAAGATTTGCACGTCACCATTTCACCTTTGCTTTAGTAGATAATCTCATCTGGATTCTGTAGATTTGTACCTAAAAACTGATCATCATCCCATGTGGTCATCCCTTATTCAAAATCAGTTCTACTAAACATACCTTCAACACACTTAGTAACCTACAGTTTGTCTTTACCCTTCTCCACTTGTCCACTGTAATGACTCATAATCCCACTATCTGGTGTCACCCAGAAGAGGACAGGTTCCCTTTCGAGTCTGGTACCATTCAAGGTTTCAGGTCATCTCCGGGAGGTTTTCCTTACCACTGTTGCCTCTGGCTTGCTCATTTGGGATCTCAATTTCTGCATTTTTTTTTTCTGGATTCATAGCTGCTTTTCCCAAAAGTTCAGTACATTTGGTGAAGTGTGGAAGCTGTTGTCACACTCCACAATCCCTGGTCCTCTTGAAAATAGTGGTCTGGAGCTTACTTCAACCGTACCATGATGTGGTCTGCAACAGGTGTGGAAGCTATCCACTCTCAACAGTTGAACCTTGTGCCTAGTATTTTGCACAAAAGTGATGTATGGAATTGCGCAATCGAAACATGGTTCGGAAGGAATTCTTCTATGGGAAAGCAAACCTGCAATTATGAGTCCCAAGTTGTGAAAACACCCTAAATCTACATCCGGATTTCTGTAAAACTGCTTGGTGACAGCACCTATTGTTAAAACGCTATACAAATACATTTTAATTGAAGTGAACCTGTCAACTTGTTTGTTTTTGTTTCTTAATGGGCACCCAACAACTAAACCCACAGTGACCACATTTGTCTACAGTGAGTAAATTTGCTCTGACTTTCTTGCTTTTGTCGGTTGCTCTGTTTGCCATTCCTGAGGCCAGGAATTTGGTATCCACTGTGTTTTTTCTCCTGACCTTAACTGAGCAGGCTTGTCTCCAACACAGTCCTGTGTGTGGGTCGCAGACGGATGGTGCAACAAAGTTTAGCCACAAGGAATATTTCTTTTTCTTGCAAACATCTCCATGAATGTTCTCTTTGTGACTATACTCCACTCACTGTATCCTGGCATTCAGTATCTAGTATCCATTTGTAACAAAGCAGTCTCAGCTGAGTAGTTAGAGTTCATGTGCAAAGTTTATTAAATCACAATCCAAGTTAGCAAAGTTCAAACACAGTGTAGGCATCACACAGCAAAATCACAAGGAGAATCTAAAAGAATAGTCAAACAGGTTGTAGCAAAACGGTCAAGGTGTGGATAAGGAAAACAGGGAAACAAGGCTCAGAACTTACACAAGAGAATGGAAAGACTTCACGTTAAACAACTAAGGGACATGTGCTTACATATGAAATAAACCAGGAAGTAGACAGAAAACAGAAAATGATCAAATGACCAGCTCTGCTGCTGGGAGATGGGTCACAATGTCTCGTCACATATCAAGGTATGCAACCGAACCACCCCCAAATGCTGTACACAACTCCCCCACCCCACTAGCCATACTTATCCATAAGCCTACTCTCTGCCCTATGATGTAAATATGGTTCAGTGCAGAAGTACAAACAAGCCTTTACATTTCCATTTTGTAATGACTAATCGAAGATTTAGGATTTACCCCCAAGCTACACATAGAAAAACCTTCCTCGTGGGTTTGAAAGGGTAACGATTGTAATTTACTAACAAGGTTCTGCTTGGAAACGATTCTCAAATGGGATTCAGGAAAAGAAAAGGGACAAAAACCGAAGAACCATCAAGGGTTCTCAAACCTTTTTTCAAAGGCCGTGCAGTAAATTACAACACACAACCTAATGGCGAAATACTTCTCATGGTCCGATCCCATTTACTGTATATTTTCCCTTCTTTCCTCAGTTCACTATTTTTTGAGGCTGTTTTCTTTTCTTCTGAAATAGTTGCTGTGTAACAACCAAAGGAGAAAGACTGATGTTGAAATCTCCCTCGTCTTGTTTCAACAATAAAAGCCAAATTATTTTGTGGTGTGGCCTTCACTCATGACTAACTCTGAATGATTTGATGCATAGTTTTACTCCAAAAAAAGAGCTGTAATAGCTGTGCATTTACACGGTGCAACCTTCAGGGCTTTAACTGCCTGCTGTCTCATTACAACCTTGACATAAATGGTAGTGACCTTCAGTGCTGTCAGTGGGTTTTGTCAGTGCCTGCAATCTAATATTATCCTTGCTCAGTATTTACGTAGAATGGGAGGAGAGGACATATGTGAACATCCCCTGTGGTCCATTTCATCCTTACAGAAAAACAATGCTTTTATTTGCATCCTGTGTTTCTTTCAGCAATGCAGGAATATCTGTTAAGCTTGTTCTATTTTAACTTATTCCCAGTCAGTTCCCACTGGTCTTTACTTGCAATGACAAGCATTAACATAGTTTCCTGTCATGCATAAAGACTCTCATGCAACTGCTGACAATGCAGCATCTCGGAGCAGCTCATCAGTTCTTGGACAAAACTATGCACTTGCATTTGTTAGGTTCAGGAGTCTTTGTTTCAACTCGCCTAATTTAACTAACCAGATAATTATCAATGATCTTTGTGATTTATAAGAAATGTGTCAGAGCAGGCAAAATAAACCAAATAATAATTCAGTGTGTTGTGGTTACCAAGTCTAATACCAGGAACAGCTAAATATTTCGAAACTGAGTTTCGAAGTCAGGATAAAATTGGAATCATTGTGTGTTTTATGAATCGTGAATATTCCAGAATGATGATCTAACCAAACAAGCGCCAGCCAAACACACATTCATGGGCACATTGTGAGCCTTCATGACAAGCTTTCTAAAAATACTATTCCTATCTGTATTTGTATCCGTTTAGAACACATTATCTGTTCATTCTGAATTATTTATTTGTATTCAGTTACATCCTTATTATATATTTATACACATCATCACACATGCCATTATCTCTATTCAGACATTTTTAAACACACAAACCCATTCAAAGTTATTAAAAACTCAATGTTATTAAACACTGAACTTATAAATGGGAACCTTCTTCAGTTACATGGCCAATAGTTGACATTTTGGTTTTGCACAAAAAAAAAAAATATCCCATACGTTTTCCTCAGTTAACAGTTGGAGTTCTCACACATTTCCAGTATCAATACTTATGAGCTCACTGTGAGATTGACTGACAGCAGCATTGGAAATAACTATCTTTTCCATCCAACGATAGCCTGGCCATTAGCCCTGTCTAAGAACCCCAGCTGTAATTAGCATAAGTTTTGATTAAACCTCAGCATTTGGGCTGCATAGAAGATTTCTACTAAGGAAATACAGTAGAATCATCATAGAAGGTTTTTTTTTTGTTGTTGACAAGAATCAAACACATCATGTTTCATCTCTAATGCTTAGGCAAGCTCATGTGGCAGCCAGAAAATATCTTGGCTCCTGAATCTTTAACAAGAGCAGAGTGTTTTTACTGTGTAACATGGTAAATGTTAGTCTTTGTGAAGCCGTCTCTTTTCAGAGTGCTTGCATTCCTCCTATATCAGAGTGAGCAGGAAACAAAGTGGTGTTGTTTGTCTCGAAGCACCAGTACATTCCTCCAATTCCTCCTCCCAGCTTTTTGGATGCGAATCAGCTGGTTGCTGGGGTGGATTGAACTTTTCCCTGCTTTCCTTGTTGCCCACAGACGAAGACGGGAAGGAGGAGTGAAAGGGACTCATGAAAGAAAGGCAATTAAAATGTATCTGTCTGTTTTCTCTGTAAATAAAGAGGGTGTGCATGAGTTTGTTCAGGAATGTATTCGATCCTTATTAAACATTGTGTGTAGGATTGTGTCCCAACCCTGCTTTCAGAAAGAGACAGGAAATGTCTGTGCTAGGAGATGTCTGGGTGATAGCCTGTACAATGTGAAATGTCCTCAGTGATGATATTTTCTTGATGTCAGATAGTATGCAAAAGGTAGCACTTATGGGGAACACTCTGTTCAAGGCAGAAACCACCATGAAATCACAGGTTTGTCTAGTTATACCTTGTGGTGGTATAGCGGGTAGCACTGCTGCCTTACAACTACAGGGTCCTGCGTTTGATCCTGAGCTCAGGATACTGACTCTGTGCAGTTTTGCATGTTCTCCCCATGTCCAGGTGGACTTCCTCCAAGTTCTCCGGTTTCCTCCGAATCTTTTAAATTGCTTTTAGGTATGACTGGCATCACATCCAGGGTGTAGTGCCACCTTGCCCCCAGGGTTTACAGGGTAGATTCTGGATCCACCATGATCCTGACCAGGAAAAAAGTGCTTCCTGATGATGAATGAATGAAAGCTAACAGTTGGTTCTAAATTCTAGACCTCCTTTACAAAGGGATACTAATGCAGTGATACCAAATGTACCCAATGAGGACAGTACCCTGGTTGCTGCTCATCTGAAGCATTAACCTTTCTATTTGATGTCACTTTTCTCCAAGGCACACGTTCCCAACCCTGGTCCCAGAGTACCCCTGCACAGTTTCATGTTTTCCATGGTCCCACACACCTGATTCGATCACCAGCTAATTAACAGTCCTTCATGAGTTGAAGTGGAGGGAGAACCCTAAGATTTGCAGGACAGAGGTTACTCCAGGACCAGGGATGGACACCAGGTGAGAACAGTCCCATGTACACCCACCCTCAAGGGCGGTTGAACTTAAAATGAACATCAAAGATGTCGATCACCATCCCTGATTTATTTAAATAGTCATCTGAGAACCCAAGGCTCTATCTGTATTAACCACAATCTGCAGTTTTAGCACAGACCTGTGCTTAATTCAGTTGTCTACTTGATGGCTCCTTTCCAAAGTGATGCCAAAGCATGACAGCTTATACCTTAATTTACCCAACGAGAATATGACAATCCCATATACACCCACACTCGAGCACTGTGGAACATGCATGCAAATGAAGTTCTCTTGTCGATCCCTGCCTCCACTTTATGTAAATGGTTATCCAAGACCATAGACCAAGAACCATAATCTGAGGCTGAAGCATAGACCGTCCCTTAACTCAGTTGTCTGACTGATGGCTTTTTTCCCCAAAGTGATGCCAAAACATTATGGCTTGTACCATAATTTAGCCACTGAGGACAGGCCCACGTACTCCAGGGCTGTGGAACTTCAAACAAATTCTCAAGTCACTCACTGTCCTCACTTAATTTAAACCTGAGAAGTCTCCCTCTCCATTAACCACAATCTGCGCTTTGTTCCATTTTAGCACAGTAAAAATTTCAAAACCTGAAACCCACCACTCCATTGTGAGCCTGCAGCTAAGTCAAAGTGACTCGGTTGCCAAAACTGTCAAGATTTCATTACCGCTTTTCTCCAGAAGCTCTCATGATGAAAGAAGAACCCTGACCTGAGGAGAAGGAGGGGGATGATGTTCGCTGAGGCTTGGAGGAGTTTTATTATTTCAACTTTGATGGTTTCATTATCTTTCAGCCATTTGCATTGTTTGGCAGCAACCCTGAGATGAAGGGCAAGAAGTTGTAGCGTGACTGAGACACTCTGAAACCCTGTGAATCAAAGCTTTAACTGTTACAACGTAACCTGAGCTGCATGTCGACTCTCCATTGTCTCTCAATTATGCTATTATATGACATCTTTTTTTTTTTCCGAAGCCAACAATGCCTAAACGAAGAGTTGTATGATCTTAGCATGATGCCTTTTTTTTCCCCCCTTTTTGGAACTGCAAAAGAAATTCCTGGAAGCATTTGGCATTTGCATTTAAACGAAATCACGCAAAGTAGGTATTTTATAATAAGTTTTCCCATCAAATAAGAAAGCTTGGTCTTTTCACCAAATTGTAGAGTAGTTTCATGAAATAAAATGTGGATCTGTCCTTTAGAGGCGAGGCAATGTGTGCATCTTGATAATCCTATGTGTGCATTTAATGCGTGGTATGTCACAATTTTGACCTGTCTAAATTTTAACATACAGCTGGATTCATTTTGATTTGTTTTTGCTGTTTAGAATTAACGCAGCTTGGGGTAGGTGATATGTCGAAAAGATCGTGTTACGAATCTCGAAGGTATTTCTACAAAACATAAGTATCACTGTACCACGGTATCCTTGGCTTAATTTAAACGCTTGAGTACAACATTTTAACATTACATCAGCTGCTTCCAGTCAGTTTGCAACTATTAAAAAATAGTTTGAAAAAAGTTATAACAATATCTCAGAAAAGCATATTAGGGTATAATTTATCATGATATTAATATTATACTTTCATGTCGCCCAGCCCTAGATGCAGGCATGTTATAAAAAATGCCTTGTATTTAAACCATATATTAAAGAAAACCAATCGTTTTCTTTACCAGTAATAATACCAGTTAAATTATTATAATTATTATTATTATTATTATATTGTCTAGAGTTTGTCCTTCTGTATCTTCTATACCTTGAGGGTTTCACACTCCCACCCTTCATCAAACCATAGTTTACTCAATACTCAGTGTTTTCTCCTGGTAACCTCAAGGTTACACCAATATTACATAACGCTGTTGCCTGTCCCTTTTTTGTCCCACAAATATCTTTCACATGGGTGTGACTTGTTTGGACTCATTTCGTTTTTTGCTTATCACCCTGGCTAGACGTTTGGGCTTGCATGATGCTCCTCAGTAATGAAAGCCCACATGTCTGGTGTTCACTGGCTTCACCATGGAAAAGTTAGCTCATCTCCAGACACGGAGGAGTATCCCATACACTCTCGTCTCTCTTCTCTCTCAGTAAGCCAACCGGCTGTCAGCATTACAGACTACAAGCTCACACTAGAGGGGAAAGTTCCTTTTGTTTCCTGTTGGTGTTCTCCTAGCATCTGAGTTTAGGATGTTTATGCTTGTTTAAATTTATTTCAAATTTAAGATGCCGTTTAAACAGTATCTTTAACAGAGTGCACAGAGAAGTATGGTCATTAAAAATGCACACAATGTGCTGTATATTGCAAAGTGCTCAGTGCTCACTGAACTGAAGTGCTCTCTCTCTCACACACACACACGTGAGAGTTTCTCTGCACGCTCGCTTCACTTCATGCTTCTTTGCAGTTATCATACAGTAGATAATGCTATGATACGCCCTCGCACTCTCTATTAAACATACCGTTTAAACACCATCAGATGTTTTCTCAGGTTACTTCTATTGTAGGAAGATGCTGTAGTTCCTCCTCGATATTTGCGCAGAGCACAGTGTGCTTTGATTGCCATTATTAATAGTAAAATACATCCAGATTTCATGTCATCTGTTCACTAGCATGGCTTACGTCACATAGTATCACATGGCATGGAATGTTGGTATCATCAACAAAATTCAAATGACCATAATTCCTCACAAGAATGAGGTTTTCACTTTCAACCAATCAGATCTGAAGGTCATATCTGTTCCACACAGAGTCAGATTGGGTTCACGCTTCCTCTCCTAACATGGAAGACGCATTCATCTTTCTGAAGACACAACAAGCCGGACAGGAATGTTCTGCTTCCCACAGTCTGTGTGGCTGTATTTTATCATGTCTCCAAGCCCTTTGGCGTGAGGGTGTAGGGTGTATTCTCACGCTCTCTGGGTTCTTCTGAAGGAAAAATACTCCTATAACGGCCTACGTGGATGGTACTTCGTCAGTATTTCTGTGCATCATAAACGACTGGGTAAAACGCTGTAGAGTTATCTGGGAGTTACATTAATTAATATTTACAGCATTCATATTGTAATGCTTGTTTACAGCAAAACTGTCTGTCTACAGGTAATGGTATATTAGCATAACAAATCAACACTGCAGTTTATACCGAGTTATACATCTTAAAATATATTAAAGCTCAAAATATTAATGAAGGAATCAAATGAAATGTGTTTATCAGTGAAGTCATTTAATTACAGTAGCTTTTCCACAGTATATACAGTAACTAGCTGACTTTGCTAGCTAAGTATTAGTGTTGACAAGGCTAGCTATTAAAGATAGTCTAGCTCACTATGCAGTTTTGTAATGAAAGGTTTGTTGAAAACTGGTATTTTATAATTAAATTGAATACAGCAGTTCTCCATGTGCTATCTGGATGACCTTTTTAAACGAGCAGGCTTTTACATAGCTAGCTAGAATACATAGTTAGCTTTCGAGTCTTCTGTAAAGCTTTATACCTGGTTTAAACTTGTTGCCCTTACTCCGATTTGCCAGGAAACCGAGGCTACGATGTTATAAGGGAAAAGAAAAAAATGTAAAGCTGAAAGCCCCTAGTAAATGCCATTGTAACAGTGCGAGCAGTAACAATGCTCCCCTGTGAGGTCAACCACTAACTTCTCACGAAAAGAACAAAAATACAGCACCGGCCAACAAATTAGCAGCAGAATCACCAAACATTTCATGGTGAACATTAATGTGTTTTAGCGCTGAGATTTCCTTTAACATGACAGTGCACTGGGGGACTTCTGAAAAGGGCATTTGGGAGCATTCAGGGGAAAATGTCTTTCTCTGTGTGTGTGAGTGAGTGAGTGAGTGAGTGATGATTCAGCAACCCTTTTTGTTCATGACCTGTGCACGTCATCCTGACCTTTTCACTGTGCAGATACAATAAGTGTGTCTTTATTAGATTCTCTGACTGAGCTGGTCTGGTTTATTTACAGCACTGAGTTTCAACCACACACACACACTCACACACACTCTTGCATTGAGGTGGAAACTGATATGTCCTGTTCTATTTCATGCATTCATACAGGCCTAAAAGCTTTTCTGACTCAAGCATGTAAACACTTCTGTTCTTTGTATGTGAGCCATTAGGGCTGGATTTAGACATGTGTAACTCAT
>JAOTRR010000047.1:18542080-18562005 GCA_028570945.1 Gogo arcuatus
AGGCCACGCCTCCTTCACTCACACTGAGGCACAGAGGCCACGCCTCCTTCACTGACACTAAACACACTCTTTTGGCAGTGTGTACTGACCATTGATGTTGTCGTAGTTGTCGTTGTAGAAGCAGAAGTTATCAGACAGCTCTCTGCGCACCAACAGCTCCTCGGTGAAGGAGGACACAGACTCGGCCAAGCCTTTCCCCCAACGCCGCACCTCCAACAGCACACGCTGAGCTGATAACTGGCCTGCAGAAGAGAGAGAGAGAGAGAGAGAGAGAACGCGCAAGAGATTGATTATAGTTTATAATCTGTTTATAAACAGATTATTCATTTTTAAGTAAACCATCACACACACACACCCGAGTGGATCCATGGTGAGAGCTGGCTGAGCGCATCGGCGTTCGGGTTGTTCCTCTCGGTGGCAAAAAGACGCAGCCGCTGGTCTATAAACGATTCGAGCATTGCGACCCCTCCTGCTGTTCCCGGCTGCGCCCACAAAACCTCCCCAACACTGCGGTCTACCTCCAGTGATGACATCACTTCCTCCCAATCCACCTTCTAAAACAGCAGAAAAATCTATTATATTTACATGTTTATCTCACTAATATAATAAATAATCTAGCAGCAAGAAAGAACTCGTCCTCAAAAGCGATCATTCATCTGGGAAATGAAAAGATCTATTTTGAGACTTTTCCGAATGTTAGCTAGCTAACTTTATTTAGGGGTATTTTCCAACATTAGCTATCTACTTCTTGTGACTTTTATGCTAGGTTTTATGCTTGGTTTTGGTGCACTAGCTAACTTGTGGGATATACTCTAATGTGAGGTAGCTACCATTGTTTCAAGATTGTTTCTAATGTTAACTAGCTAACTTTATTTGGGGACATATAAAACCTGCCATCTCATTTTGGGGGATTTAAAAAAAAACCAAACAAACAAAAAACAAAACAAAACAAATATTAGATAACTAGTGTTTGGATATTTCCTAATGTTTGTTGGATAACTTTGGTCACATTGCCTGCGGTTAGCTAGCTAATTCTAAGGATTTTTATGTTGGCTAATAAGCTTAGTTTGGCAATATTTTCTATTATAAACTAATTTGCTTTGTTTTGGGGTAATTTCTAATCTTAGCTAAGTAGCATTGTTTGGGGATGTTATCTATAAGTTTGGCATGCTGGCTTTGTTTTGGAATATTCTCCAATATTACCTTCAATAGCATTGTTTTTGGCACAATTTCAAATGATAGAACGCTAATCCAGTCAACATGTGTAAATCTCATGAAATTCAACAGTACTCTAGTGATATGCAGATACTTTCAAATCCCTGGAATTGCAGGACATCTCAAGAAAGCCTTGCTAACATGCTAACTTCGTTTGAACATTATTTTCAATAGTACACTTAAAATATACTTTATAACATGAAGATTATGTAAACCGTTGCGTCATTATGAATTCTAAAGTGTTTTCGGTCCTGCCTTTGCCGTTTTGGTGGACGGGTGAGGGTGCGTGTCCACTGGAGGAAACTCAGTGAGGAACTCTGGGAGGAGTTTGGTGATTTTCCCTCGGATGGTTCTCGCTGCGTACTCCAGTTTATTCGATGCCTCCCAGCATGGCACCACGTTATGGGCGTCGACCTGAAGAGCGAATGGAGAGCAATGAACACCACATGAAAGGATATAATCAGCTTCACAGCTTGATGAGAGACAGAGAGTGAACCTGAATGAAAGGGATGTTGGGTGGAAGCTCCTTTTTGACACGTTCAATCCACTGCAGTGGAAGTCTGAGAGGGTTAAAATCAGTCACAACGGCGCCGATGTCCCAATGTTTCACAAAACTGGGTAGCGTCAGCTCGGGCTCGCCGCTCAGGAGGTGGAACTGAATGTCCAAACTTGTACACTCCTACGACAAGACGTGCACGTCTTCATCATAAACACTTAGCTGATAACAGTACTAACGAATCAAACTTTTCACACACACACACACACACAGAGTTGAAAGTTCAAATTAATGATAATTGAGATATTCACCTTGGCCACTTCCTGCAGTCCCCTGAGCATGAAGGCGTACTGGCGATAAGTCGACTCTAAATACCTTGGCACGAGGCAGAAACACACATGTAGAGGCAAATTCTCTTCCAGAGCGAGCTGCTGAGCGTAAACCAGCGCCCAGTTATCTGCAGAAAAACACGGATCAGTACAAGTACCGTTAAAAATCCACCCAGAACAATTTCATACATTACCAACAATCCTGCCAATAGTGGTGCAGTAGGATTTAGCCCTCGCCTAATCTTTACCTAAAGAGAACGATGCAGCAGCACTTTAGTCCTTTAGTCTGTCCAGCTCTCTCACCACACCATCCACACACTCTGCTCAAGCAGATCAGCTTCCAAAGCTTCAACTTTCCTGCTTATAACGCCAGAACCATCGCGCTCATCGTCCCGAGCCGAGTCTCTGCCGTGACCCGGCACAACTGAGCCATATATCTGCATTGCATTCTGGGACCTTGAGTCTAATTTTTTTTTTTGCACAAACATCTCCACTATTTCTACACCGGGTATGACATTACGTAATATAACGTTACCTGAGAAAAGAAGCTCTTCATTTTTATTAGAAATTCTATTCCAGGTATCTGAAATTCATTAGAAATATTTCAACTCATAAAACTATACTTTAATACAAGAAATATGTCAGAATGTAAAAACGCACTGTACATCGAGACATTACATCAAAGCGTGATGTAGGAGCGTTACTTATTTAGGAACAGTTCCTAATGTTTACTAGATTCATTTTTTTATACAATGTTAACTAACTCCCTGTTAATGAATATATTACAAGGCAAATAACTGGCTTTGTGTGGAGATATTTTATAATGTCAGCTAACTCGCTTTTTAAGAATATTTTTCAATATACCTAAAAAGCTCTTTAGGGATATTTTATAATGTTAGCCAGCTGGATTTGTAGGGATATTTTTATAATGTTTGTTATTCCCCAAACATTAGTTAAACAGCTTGGTTTCTGACATTTTCTAAAATGAGCTTGTTAGCATTGGGGACGTTTTGTACCGTAAGGAAAATAGTTTTGTTTTGGTGCATTTTCTGATCTTAGCTAGCTAACTTCGTTTGAACATTATTTTCAATAGTACTCTTAAAATATACTTTATAACACACGTTTTCTTGATGCTTATATTTGAACAACTATTAAATTGTTAATTATTTTTAATTCTCTGGCCGGTTTTGTGAAACAACCAGCAGCGCCATCTTGTGGCGAACACCAAAACTTTTCCTTCTTCCTTCCATTCTTTCTTCAATAATAATAATAATAATAATAATAATAATAATAATAATCACTTTTCTTCTAATGTGTTCTGCTAAGCAAGAACTTCACTTAAATACATTTGATAACAAACTTTTAATATGCACTTTTTATTTATCAATCTTTATATTCGATGATCCATTATTTTAATAATTATTATCGATTTGTTGTTCTTGGCGCTTTATGTATTGTAACGCAGTCCAGCAGCGCCATCTGGTGGCGAACACAAAAACTATTTTTTTTCCACTTCTTCCGTTCCGGTTCATTTCCTTTCTGTTCTCTGTATTTTCCTTTTGTTTCTAGTTATTTTCCACCTTTATGCTTTAATTCTTTCCCCTACCTTTGACCTTAAATTATTACGTATTGTTATTGTTCTTATTTTAAATGATTACCCTGCACTCTCTGATCCCGGGCCATCCAGTAAAGCATTGCCCCGCAGCCCTGTCTCACTCTCTGGGCGTCAGACAGAAACCGGAGGCGCTTCATGTTGAATTTACACTCAGCTGAGTTTCTCCGGATCTCCAGCACTTTCTCCTGCAGCCAGCCCGCTCCTCTCCCCGCTCCCGGGACCGGTGAGCGCTTCTCCGGGCCTTTCATCAGCTCTCCTTGGCGCTTCAGGTTCCTTTTCTTCTCGCGCATGATCACTGAAAACCTCTTCACTTCGGAGACACAGCGGCTGCCAAACGTCTGCCTTAAAAACGCTGCATAGTTTAATCCTCCTCGCGCGTGCAAAAGTAATGTTTTATAACAGAGGCACGTCATTGTTCAACGCCTTTCAGGGGTGGGACACTGTTCCCTTGACAACAGCGAGGACAAAGAGGAAGTGAACTATAATTATGTGTTTAATTATTTATTTTAGAAAAAACATTGTCGTTTTTTTCTACATTACAGTTTGTTGATCGATTTACGAATTACGAACTGAATTTATAAGTTGTAATATCTGTCGTTTTTATGAATTGATAGCATATGTTCCGCTTTTTTCGTGTATTGTAGTCCAAAATTAAAAACTACATTTCCCATAAATAATAAACGTCCGGTAAGCGCTGCTATGATTTACCATTGTTTTTAGCTTTCGAAAAATAACATTTTATTGGTATACACACATGTGATATAACATTTGTGTAAATTCTTCCTGTGTTTAATAATGACCTTTCACCCCCCGTAACTCTAGCGAGTTCGGGCAAAAGTGCGCGTGCGCAGTGTAATTAAATCGCGCACAGGCTAAAGCTAGCATAACGTTTAGCATTATATGTAAGTTTACGCTGAATTGGTGGAAGCTCTTGTGACTTTTTTTAATCATTTTTTTCCACACACAAAGCGCAAATTTAACTCAGCAATGAATAAATCAAGTTTCAAATCAAGCGGTAATGCAGAAGGGCCCGATAAAGTTGACATGTCTCTTGGTAAGTAACAGATTTGTTAGCTTAGCCTTGTTATTTAAGGTAGGATGTGTTTCAAACGGCGACGTGCTGTTCATCTAGGGCACTTGGAAGGCTATGGAAGCCGCTGCTGCATAACAGATGTAGTGCATTTCAGTAGCAGGCAGAGAGTAATTTGGAAGTTAACCTCGATTCCGCTTCTCTATGAGCTTGTTTGGCAAAATTACTTCATTTTATTTTAAATGAAAATGTCGGTTTATAACCTAATGTAATGAAAATGTTTTTATTAACATTAAATTTTTGTTTTGAGGTAGAAAAATGTGATTGTGGAATATTGCTCACGTCCAAAATGTGTGTTGATTCAACAAAAAATTGTTCTTCAAGCTTTTTTTCCTTTAAAATCTATTTACTCAATTAAACAATTACATTTCATTGTAGTTACGTAATTAAAATGCAAACATAAATGAGACAAACTCAGTAAAATCACGACTAGTTTGAGTGTTTATTCAAAATACAGCATTTAAAAATTCTTAATTGTTTATTTAAAGGAAATACTTTCACAAATAATTAAGGAGGATGTTGATACTGAGAATGAGATGCATGGGGCTGTGTTCTCACTATTCCATGTGGAGTTGAATTTATTTTAATGTGCAGGATACTCGGATTAAGGTATCGCGATATCGTAACAGTGCAGTTGGTATAAAGGTACTGACGATACCTGCGATATTCTCTGTTGAAATGTGTGAAGAAGCAAACTCCAGACACTAGACATGTCTCAGATGGTTCATTAAGTTTTGAGTAAATTTGCTGTTTTATGGAATTATTTCTATGATTGATTGTATTCTTCCCCCTGCCCCTCATACAGATGATATTATCCGGTTAAATAAGAAGCAGAAGCAGATCCAGGGCCAGAAGGTGGCACTGAGGAAGCAGAGGCTCGGCATTAGAGGTCGATTAGCACCAGGGAGACGAGCAGGAGCGCCGCTAGACCGGGGTCGTTACATCATCTTTACCTTCACACACTCTTTATACACTCTCTTTTTCTTTTCCAAGTGGACACGGGATAGTCGGGTTAGCAGTTCGTGATGTGTGTCGTTTTCTTGTATAGAGTCTTTTATTAGGAATTTACTAATGCATGTTGATATTCCGGATGGTTCTGTCGTATTTCCATCCTCACTGTGCCTTAACGTTGTCCATGTGTTATTGTATTGTGCAATACGGTACTGACCTGACGTGCTCTCATCCTAACCTGTGCTTTGTTTCACTGGTTGTTTTTCAGGAGGAGGGGTGAATAAGCTGCTCAGGCGGCGTGGACAGGGCGTCATCACTGGCCTTGCAGCGAGGAAAGCAGCCCTGCTGAAAGGCGTCAGTCCGTTAAACCGACCTGCACCGAACCGAGCCAACCTGAACAAACACGGGTCTAACCGAGCTCCTGCGAAACGCTCCGCTCTCTATCAGGTTACTACAGTCTGTCCAGCGGTGAACGTGGTTAGGAATGAGAGTGCCTGCAACTGATTCTTATAAAAATCATAAAAACAAGACCATGATCTGTAAAATATACCGTCTCTACATTTGTGTAAATTCGTACATTATCAGAATAAATGTTTTGTCATTAATGTTTTGGAAAAAAAAAAAAAACATTGCGTGTTGTGAGACACGAAAAAACAGCGAGTTTCTACCTCCGTAGTGGAAAAACAACATTTCTGTGTGTGAATGTTTGTTTCTCTGCTGCTGCTATTTTTTCGTTGCAGAGAACACGGCCGTTTGTTCCGCAGCGCAGACTCGCGCACGTGCAGCCGCAGAGGCGGCCGTACACGCAGGCGGACACTCGGAAAGCTCCGGGACGTGTCTCTAACAGGCCCTTCAGGCTGCGCAGGAAATGGTGAGCTCCCACTTCTCGCCATTTTTGGGAAACAAAATGAAATCCGAGTATTATTGTCAGTGTTAATATTAGATTAGTACTGAAACGCTTTATGGTGGATAAAATCTAGCACAGAAATTGAACTTATAAATTGAATAGTTATGACTGTTTTAGTGTTTAGGGCGTCTTAAACATGGTGGTGGTTAAGACGTGACTTGATGGAGATTATACTTAAGCTCCGTTTGTTGATTTGGACCGCACACATCCATCCATGGTTCCTTTTTATCTCCAAGGTGGATCTCTTCAGAGATCTAGGGAGGTTGTAAAATTTAGCTCGTCAGTGATTTCTTCAGTTAAGTTACGTTTTGTGTTCCACTGTCCAGTTTATTGTTCCCTCCTCACAGGAACGCTCCTCCGGTGAATGAGGTGCAGAGGGAGGCCCGCCAGGCTACGTTCCTCTCCAGAAGAGGCTTAAAGGTGGGTAGCTACTTCATTCCAGTGCTGCAGCTGACTGAGCCCTGCTAACACGTGCTGATCTTTCAGGTGGTCTTATGTGTCAGTATCACATCGGGGCCAAGGCCTCATTTCCAACAGGGAAGTAAAACTTCAATCTATAACTCATGTTTCAATATGTAGCTTCTTGTGTGCACTTGGTCACACACTTGCTTGATCACTTGATTTAACGCTAATCTCAGCATGTAGAAATGACACCTTCTGAGTGCAGTAACAAAAACGCAGCAGCCAGGAATATCCACGTGTGTGTGTGTGAGACAAGATTTACGTTTTGTGTGTACCAGGTTCGTGCTCACGTGCAGAAGACGCCGCCGATCCAAGCAGCTCAGAGAACACAGAGAACACGACCGTAAGCCTTACACTCACTCCACTCGAGTATTAAAAAAAAAAATAATCAAACAGTAAGCCAAAGTATAGCAGGCTCCTCTCTGTCCTGTTGCTGCTCATCTGCTCCGACGTCCCTGGATTTTCCCGTGGGTTCCAACCCCGAACTTCTCAACCATCACCCATTTTTCTTTTCATGTCTTAACGTAATTACTTGAATGTGTTTTAATTGGTTTATTGATCATGTTCAGTACTGGGCACAACTCGTAGGCACCCTATTTTTTTCCCCAAACATTAGTTTTCCAGCACAGAACTAAATGTTAGAGAAAAACGTTTGTATGTCAGTAAAGAAAGCAGCATATTACAGTACGTAAGAGACGCTCTTTCAGGCTGCCGGGTTTTACTACAAAAATAAAGCTGCGTCCAGTGGTTTGCTTGTTGCTGCTCTGGTTGCCTAGGTTATCCCATGATGTATACTTCCCACCCAGGATGTTTTTGAGTGAAACAAATAGTTCGCTCCAAGACTAGTGCATGCATATAGACACAGCTACGCTTCTACAGTGACTAATCATAACACTTTGTTAAGGCATGATTTAGGCTGTCTGTCTCGTTAACTGTTGAAATATCTAGTGAGCACAATGGCTGGCTATATCACTTGCCTGGCTCTAAGACGTTTGCACAGTACTGTATGTGTTGGCGTGTAGTGTTTTTAATCTCATTTGTGTGTGTGTGGGATCACCAGGTGGCGCAGTCCTCTGAACAGCAGTGGCATTCTCACCGTGTCGATAGATAACCCCGGAGCCAGAACTCAGCCGGAGTACGTTCACGCCTCTTTACTGAAACCTGTTCAGTGTTTCAGAGGATCTTAGCTGTCTGTCAAACAAGGGGGCGGGGCTGTATCTTTATTTTTACCAGTCAGTCAGAAATAATGGTTCTCAGTAGCTATTGTTTTTATTGTTCTTTCCACCAGACCCGCCCACTCGTGGTCGCTCCACCCACCCACAGTGATTCCACCCCCTCAGAACACAGCACCAGAGCCTGAGAGGAAAAAGCCTAAAGGGGTGGCGCTGCAGTTCGACATCAACAGCGTGGGAAAACAGGTACCTCCATACTTTATTAGCACAAACTTCCAGTCGTGGGCGTCTTGGAAATAAGACCAAGTATACGGCGTTATAACCTAGCGTCACTTTTCTGTCTTTAAAGCAGACGGCCATGACGCTTAACGAGCGCTTCCGCATCCTGAAGCTGAAGCGCATGGCGGCGGTGCAGCAGAACGCCAGAGGCGGCCGATTCGTCACCGTGGGCTAGCACCCGTCTCAGAGAGCCAATCACAACAGCCCGCCGAGGTCACATGACTCCCTTGGCACCTTTGCAGCAACGCACTGAAGGACGGCTTTTCTCCTTGGCTGTTCCGACACTGTTTGAACAGACTTTCCCGCTCTGAAGAGAGGTTCCTTAAGAGCTTTCCATAATTTGTGGTTTGCCATTTTCAGCAACGGTTCATTTTTTTCCCCCCAAAGCCGGAGTTCCTGTGTTTTGCTTATTCGTGTCATCAGCTAATCTTTTTTTACTTTTAAGCAGCTTTTTTTTTTTTTTTTAATGTTTTACAACCTGCCAGGACTTTGGTTAGTGCGTATTGAGTTTTTTGTTGAACAATTGGGTGTTTTAAACATTTTAAAAAAAAATAATATTTAAAAAAAAAATAAACACCTTGTGATAAATATTGGCAGTGGTATTAATGTACCAGGATAATAATGTTGGTGAATTTCAGTACTACGTCTTTATCACACTACTGGAATCGATACTGCAGGTAACTGAATTAAAAAAAAAAAAAAAAATCAAGATAATACCAGGAAATATTATTAATTCACCAGCTGAAAAAAAAAAAATACTGCATTTATAATAAAATAATACTTTTGTCTTTGCTCCTACTGATCACATTTTTGCAGATCAGCTGATGAAGGCTTTCAGCATTCGCCATAAAGTATTATAATAATCCTAAATCTTCTTATTCAGGATTGGCAAATTCAACTCATGATTCAAGAATGTTTCAATCCTTTCTGAAACAGACTCCTGGTCAAGAAATGTTTTAAAATATTCCAAAGTTAATTTGAACTAGTTGTTGTATTGCTGAATGTTGCATTTGTACCAGTAGGGGGCGCTTAAGTGCAGACTTGGAGGCAGTACAAACCTAAAGTAAAAAGACTAAGCAAGTCAAAACTGATGAGCAATCGACCAGTCATACTGAACAAAGTGCTGCTTGTTGGAATCTACTATCATAAATGTGAGGTAGTATTACCAATATGAGGTACTGAGATATAATAACTATGAAGTATTATAATAAATGATGCCATACTAAATAGGGCAATGAGGTATTATAATAAATATGTAATGAGATAATAAATGAGGTATGTAATAAGTTACTATAATAATAAATGAGGTAATGTAATGAGGTAATGTATTAAGGTATTTTAATAAATGAGGTACTATAATAAATATTAAATGAGAATAATGGTACTAAATAAGAATGTGGTACTGGCACGAGGTATTATAATAAACGATGTATTAATAAATGAGGTAGTGTAATGAGGTACTATAATAAAATATTAAGTATGAGAACATTGGTACTATGGCCCTAAATGAGAATGCACTACTGAAATATGAGGTATTACAATAAATGAGTGTGTAATGAAGTATTATAATGAAGTATAATAAATGAGGTAGTGTAAGGAGGTATTACAATAAATGGAGGTACTATAATAAATGTTTAAGTATGAGAATATTGGTACTATGACAAACGAGGTATAATGAATGAGGTAGTGTAATGAGGTACTATAATTGAGGTATTAATAAATGTAGTGTAATGAGGTATTATATTTATTATAATACCTCACTTGTCATAGTACCAATATTCTCATACTTAATATTTATTATAGTACCTCATTTAAGTATGAGAATATTGGTACTATGACAAGTGAGGTATTAAATATGAGGTAGTGTAATAAATAGGCAGTGTAAAAATGAAGTATTATAATAAATGATGTAATGAACTAAATAAAAGATCTCCCGTGATTGAGATCAGTCTCAGGCAGGAAAAGAAAACCCTGCAGTGTCAGGAGTTTGAATATTGCATTTATTTAAATACATTAAATTTGTTTTTGCAATGTAACAAAACTATTGGCATATGAAACTCCAACACCATTTAAAGGAACAAAAACATGGCTCACTTCATTTTTTTTCCGCTGGCTAGTGCGCAGAAAGAACACTAGTTTCCCCCCCCCCCCCCCCCCCGTCATGACATTGTTCACAGCCTGCTATCTCACAACCAGAATACAAACATGAGGTATGGAAGTGGTTCGACATAAAAATAAAAGAAAGAAAATACTAGAACATGCAAGAACATGCTAAAAAGCAACAACAATCGTGAACAATAACAACAAAATGTGCATAAAATTAAAAAAAAAAAAAACTTACACTGCTTTGCATCTTTGGTTACAAAGTCGGTTAAATTTTTTCACAGCTTTTTTTTTTGTTTTGTAAACCCCCATCCCAACCTGAAACGATAAAAAATAAAAATAAACATGAGTCGGATGTGTCTCGTTTTAATAACCTTAATCAGAAGTATGACAAGGCTGTCACCTTGGTTGTGTGAGAAAAACCGCTAGTGTCAGACCTGTTCTTCATATCTAGAAACTTCTGAATGAGACACAGCCGATGCAGTTTGTTTAAAAGGCTCGGACATGGAGCACAAGTCAGTCAGACGTCGGCTGTGTCTTATTTAGAAATGTGACACTGGTTGTTTTTCAGGTCACTGATCGTGAGAGAATCTGTTTTATTTGTTGGACTTACATGTTGCATTAGAGAATTATTTAGATGAAACACAACCAAAAGGTTGGGATTGTGCCTCAGATGTCTGAATAAAACACAGCCTTAAGGTGAACCTGGAATCAGCTGCGTTTCATTTAAAGCAGTCTGATGTTTTGGATTTGCACTTCGTTAGGGACATTTAAACGAAACAGCCAACGTCAGAGTATTGTCTTGTATTTATGAACATTTTAATCCAAAGCAGTGTGTACTTTGTGCTGGATGATTTTAAATGAGACACAGTCGGGGTACTGGACTTGTGCTTCACGTTCAGGAGCCTTAATTTGGGGATTACACTGTACGACGATCTGATCAGCGCTCACACGACACAATGATGGATCAAGTTATCAAGTGTTCATGCTATTAATTAGCTACATTATTTTAGCCCAGTTTGGATTCATTTGTGCTATACTACGCACTGTAAATTCATAGAAACCGAGAGGATGAAGATTTTGTCTTTTAAACGTTTTTAAATCTGACCCTTTTAACGTCATTAGGTTTACAATTGGACATCACCGTGAGAAACCAATTACAATTCAGCACAATATTGAACAAGATTTCTTATTTAGTCCTGCCTATTACACACTTTAAATCAAGACCAGGTACTTCCTGTCCTTGTGCAGTCTCACCACCTCCTCCTATCCATGATGGCGTGTTGCGAGTGGTGAAGAGGTCAGGAACTGCTTGGTGGCAGCCCCAAATGAAAAAAAATGTTTAGGTGATTCTGAAGGTTTGTACTGTTTTTGGCACCAATGTCACCATTTTCTTACTCGAAGCTCTGCATGTATCATTTTCAGAGAATCATGTGTTCAATGACAAATGAGGTCTCACTTTCTGTCCAATCACCTGACTGTTTCATTTTGACTGTCGGAAGATTTGAAACGCCACCTTACTGCATGGGTCGTTAGTTAGATTGGTTGAGTGTCAGGACTGAAATCTTACCACTAGTTAAACATAATTTTACTGCTTCACACTGACAATAATATTGTCACCTATTTGGTATTTATAGCCACGTTTTAATAAGTAAATGAGCTTATATGATAGAAGCCTAACGACGCTGTGTGTCTATTTGTGCACGTCGGACTGAAGGGCTACATCAGAGAAGCGTGTGGGTGTTTTATCCCAAGCAGCTTCAACAACACTCGAATTTATCATTGCTATCATTTTTGCCAACAAGATAATGTCGCACTTTTTGATACTCTGAGGCTTCCATACATTTCCTGGCACAATCTGGGAAAAGCCTCAGAGCTTCGCAAGGAGCCCGGATAGTTCAGTCGCTAGAGCATCAGACTTTCAGTGCTCCCGAGTGGCGCAACAGAAAAGTTTTCACCCTCTCATCTGGAGATCGTGACTTTGAATCCCGATGTTGGCGCAGCCATCCTCGGCCAGGAGCCCGAGAGAGCAGAACTGGCCATGCTCTCAGGGAGGAGGGGTGGCATGTAAACCTTTATGACTCCTCTCCTCCTCAAACAACATAGCCACTCCATCTATTCTGCACCAAGCACAAACCGGCCAGAGGCACTGAGGTTATTTTCTGACAGTTCCAATTGTTTATTTGTGGACATTAAGCAGTAATCGCATAAAATTCGCAACTTCAGCGAGAAACAGGATTAACCAATCAGGATTATGCACCCCCCCCCCCATTTCTGTTTGGCCCCTACGAGCTACAGCTAGCTACCCCCTAAGCGTAGGGATATCAACGTGTGCACTGATGAAGCACAGGAGGAGAAAAATTTAAATGATTAAAACATTATTCCACTGAAAATGATTAACAATCATAAAGGTATTTCATTTCCTACACACATTAACGTCAAAGTTGACCAATCACAATTCATCTGCAAAGATTTTTATTGCGCATCCTCACTTGTCAAAATTAATTTCTTACTACGCCACCGCAAGCTGAAAATGATTTTCAGAAATGCTTTTAACACCAGACGTCAGAGTCCTCCCAAACGTTCTGTAATAGAGCTGACATGGCGTATCTACCTTTATTGCGGCTTTTCTTTTTTTCCATTTTCAGATCAGAAATCCATCATAACACATTTATCGAACCAAATTAGCCAACAGGCAAAAATATAAATAAATAAAAATCACATCAGTGTCGTACAGCGTAAACCCCAGAGTTGTGTTTTGGAATGAACGAGACACAGCCGAAGCATTTTGTTTAAAAGCGCAGGTCAGATACGTCGGCTGTGTCTCGTTTCAAAAGCCCAGACGTGAAGCATAAACGAAGCAAAAACAGAAGAGTCAGGGTGCAAAGTGAGAGCGTGAGCGCAGTGAAATTCATCCGTAATTTTTTTTTTCCATTTTGTCCCCCAGAACTGAAGATCGTTCTTCACTTCTTCTTAAAGGATACTCTCTGTACACACTTTACAAAACAAAACAATAGAAATACATGTACATTCACTCATGTGACCCCTTCACATTCGCAGTTGAGAGGTAAAAACAAACGGTCGTTAGTGTTTGAACCCGCTGCTTTTATCTGACGTGTGTGATTATAGACGTGTGTGTGTGTGTGTGTGTGTGTGCATCTGTCGGCTGCACTTCGGTTCTTTTTAAAATGACTTTACCGGGTCGAGTGAAAAAAAAAGTTTCGTTACAGTCGGGACGTGTGAACGTAGCAGCCCTCGAATAAATAACTGACTGGTGATTTGACAAGCAAAAAAAAAAAATAATATATACACTTTATACTTTTTTTTTTTCCTTTCATGAAGTATGATCAGCTCCGAAAAATAGACTCTTGCTCGAAAACGGCTTTAAAAAATAAACCCTTCTCATGGCTTTTTTTTTTTTTATCTTCTTCAAAAAAAAGGAAAAAAGAAAAAGAAAGAAAAAACACTTCTGTATCGTTTCTGGTCCCCACACACACTCATACCTACTCACAACCTTACACACGCGCACACAAACACACACGTATACTGAAGCGCTGCTGGTTAAAGCTGGTGCTGAGCGAGGACGTGCCCGTGGGTGTGCGCGATGCTTAAGCGGAGGAGACGCTGGGCTGCGGCGGGTTCGAGGCTGGCGTCGGCGATGACGTGGTGGCCGTGTGACTTGAGAGCTGAGAGAGCTGCTCGCTGTTGGCCAGAGATTTGAGCACGGCGTTCTCGCGCTCCAGCACCGAGTTCCTCTCGCACAGCTCCTTAATCTGCTCCTTCAACACCTCCACCTCCTCGCGCACGGCGTACATCAGGTGGCTCTTCACCAGATCCTGCACAAGAGAGAAGCTTTAGAGTGGGGAATAAAAACATTGTCTCGCGCTGTTACAGGGAAACAATCAGCGACAGGGTGGTGTGATGAAGCGGAGTTACTCTTACAACCCTCAAGCTGATTATTTAACATTAATTACAGCCCCAAGTGTTTTATTCCTCTTATAAACACATGAATATTTATCCTTTTATAGCTACATTTAGTGTTGTTAAACATCTAAAACAAGTCCTCACTTACGTTACAGCAGCTATAAACAATCCCTTACCAGCCTCTCTCTCCACCCACAAAACCCAGTTATAGCTTGACCTCTCTCTGACTGCTACAAAGTGCTGACGCTGGAGACTCCTTCCTCACGTATCAACAATTACACACATTTTTTTAATCTGTTTATGTTTGTGGAGTTTATGTTTATGTCCCTGTGAATGAGCTGTTGCTATAGAGGACGAGCGCAATAATATAAACCTGCACTACGGTCAGAGCTGTTGTTCTGGAAAATCAAATCAACACCTTCTGACCAATCAGAAGCCACAGCTCAACAGTTGTGTAACGATACACTTTTCAACCTGTTGCATTTTCACAGTTACAATTTACGCTCCTCACGCTCACAATTCGCTCGATTTGTTTCCACCTGTGACAGCTTGTCAATCAAATAAGCCCCACCCCTAGTTCCCGGTGACATCAAGGCACATGACTTGGGTATAAACTCAACTCGCAGCTGAGCCGATTATAATTTTGCTAGATTTTTTAAATAATAAAAATTCCACACACATGAAACGCGCTGCTGCTCTTTAACGTTGTGGTGTACACACGGAACCTACTGTACTTCAGTTTTCAGCTGAAAAAGTCGGAAGTGAAGCCTGAGGCTGGAGCTGCATGTTGGGACGTGCGTGCGTGTGCACAGTGAAGTTTTCAGCAGGTACGCACTCAACACACACAACCAGAACATTCCTCAAGAGATACAAACTGTTTCCTTTACACCGGGTAGCCTTTATTTGTTTATTTATTTCACCCAGCATAGTAGACTCCAGCCAATCACATGCACAGGACTGAAAAACGCCCAGTCTCACATCTTATACAGCACTTCTGTTAACAATTTAACGTTAGCGTAAATTTAGATTCACATTTTGGAGCTAAAAGGGTCCGTTACAGAGGATGAGCTTAAGATACATTGCAGTTAAAGCTGCAGTAACATTCATGTTGGATGTGAACTCCGTTTTCCAATCGCTACACCGCCTCTTGCTTGGTTAAGTGGGTGGGGCCAAGCTTGACTGATGCTTTCATAAGCTCCAATCCCACCAATCACAAAGATGTCACTCGTCCTGCCCAGAGAGCTTTAATCAAAACCGAGTTTATGCTTTAAAACATCTAAAACTAGAGAGCAAGGACCAACCTAGAGAGAGTGAGAGCTCACCTACAGAATGAACGATAACCTGGCAAGCGAAAGCTACCCCAGTGAGCGTAGCTAATGTGTAACTCTGTACTTGGGAACTTGCTGCATACATGGAGACCGAATTCTGACTTACACCGCTTGTGTTTAGTCTCAAAGACCTGTCAATCAAGTGTGCTCATTAGAACATTAGGCCACGCCCACCAGGAAAAAAAAAAGTGTGAGAGTTTTATATCATATTGCTGAAACAGGTACTTACCATTGCTTTCTCTATTTTATTATCAATGGCGACGACGCTCGCTCCCGAGGCACTGAAACAGAAAAGGGAAGAGCAGTCAGGACAAGCCACAGAGTCTACACCATGCACAACGTTGGTCATCAAAGCGATTAAGGCTGTGTATGCAGTACTTCATTCCATCACTGTTGGAACGCATAAAATGTTTCAAACAGACGCTTTAATATCAAACGGTGAGAAATTAGCAGCGGGTAATTAAGTTTAGTAAGCAAGCAAAAATGAATTGTACCTCCTTCTGTAAACAGAGATACAAGTTTCTGATTGTACATCAAGACACTAGTGACCAGAACGTTCTGAGCTCAAACCACAGGAAGGCCACGGGGTTAAGGTTGAGCCAGTGATTATGACGCGACTCCAACCAACTCCAACATCCTAACAGTAGGGATCCAGAAAGAGCATTCTGTTGCACACTGGGATTTGAACTCATGTCCTTGAGTACATGTGACGATAAAAAAAATAAAAGGCTTCTTATGGTCACAGAACCTTTTCCCGTGAACCACACGCAAGAGCATTGGGGACGATCTGAAACATTTTGGCTTTGAGACACTTACCATCCAATCACTCAGCGTCTTCTAGGTCTTGCACGCATAAGTTGTTTGTGGGCGTGGCCTGTACGGAGTTTATTTCTATTGCTTCCAAGCTAGACAGTTAAACACAAATTAAATAACTTGCTAATCAATGAGAAAATCGGTTTGATTTACGTGCCGTTACGAGCTTGTCTTGGTACTAGCTTCATTCTCAGAGATGACAAGCATAAACAAGCTAACTGTACTAACTACACACCCGCCAGAGGCACCAATGGTCTCTGCTACTTCTTTTCAAACTTTATTCCCTTCATAACGTCTCGATACATATTTAACGAGAGGTAGTATATGGCAGGATGAAACCACGGTTATAAGTCTTCCTTCAGTAAATGGAAACTAACTGCAGGAAGGAACTAAAGCTGTGAGCGGGGAACTGAAGAAAGGTCAGACCACACGTACCGTAAGGATTGGTCTGAGGAATTGTTCTATCCAATTATCGGTTTACATCATTGTGTCATTCGCATAGAATTGAGAAAATATCAAAATGTTACTGAAATTGTGGTTCCGTCAAACAAACAACCGCCTGTCGCTTATTCGTGAGTGCAGGACTAGTCAAAGAAAATAACTATGCACTTCATTACAGTGGTTATTATAATGAAGTTGCTTAACACACACCTGTCAGGATTTCAGTAGTTTGCTTCAGGTGATAATCAGGAACGCAAAACATGTACCAGGCTTCAAGCTTTCAGATTTGCATACCGCCGCTTTAATAAGCGTCACAAATAACTCAAGTTCCCCCTAAAAACAGCACAGCTTCATATGTCACTTCTTCAGTTCCAGTCCAGCAGGTTTTTGGGGACTGGGTTGGGGCTAGTTTTGTGGTTGCTTCAGAGTGCACGAAGGAAGAAGAAGAAAAAGCCCAAGTTTCCCATGCACCTTGAAAGAAAGTACCTAGATAACAAAGCATTCATGGACCTCATGGACATCTTGCATTCAATGTGAATCAATGAATCAATCAACCAATCAATGAAGGACGCGCGCACACACTACGTTCATCATGTGAGCACACTGACAGGTTAGCGGCATGTCAATACCAATCGGTGATGCTGGACACGAACACGGCGTCTCAAACACTAAATCTCCTGAAGGTACATGCCGTTCCTCAGTCAAGGTTCATCGCAGCTCAGAGACTAAACACATGACGCGTTTGTCTCTTTAAGCCTCTGAAATCTTTACTCTGACAGCAAGGTGGCAGAAAACATACATACTCAAAACATTTTTCATTCATTCATTTTGTGCGGTTAATAGCAGGATGTCGGGGAGTAATGAATAATGAGCTGGATATGGGATACGGCGGAGTAAATTATAATGTAAATTTTAAAAATAAAACTAAAATTAATTTAACAAAAAGAAAAAATATATAAGGGGAATGATAATACAAGTGATAAACGAATAAAAAAATTTCTAATTCATTAATTTTACATTTAACAGTCAAATTAGATTCGTTACAAAATTTAAAAAATTGTTTTTGTCATTCAATTTTTCATACATTTCTTTATTTTATGTATTACGATACGATACATTTCTATATTCTTAATTTAGTTTTAAATATAGCAGGACGAAGAGGAACATTGAATACGTTTATTAAATAAAATGACTTAAAACGTGAATTCCTTTTAGCTTTGTGATGCAAGAGTACTTTCTGATTAGTCCCCAGTTATTTTAGAAACCTTGCATCAAGCAACATCGCCAACGTTTTTCTTCATGTCTACATTTTATTATATTTCTATTACAATAAACAAAACGTAAACCTTTGCGCCGTTACACATTCACACCGAAAATATTCAAAATGTAAGATTAAATATTAAAAGGAGAATTTTTACGGCTATTCAGTAGTTCAGACCCAACACACGTTTTTGTTTTTAGGCCAAATAGACTGCGGGGGGGAATAAATAAATAAATTACGAAGCTGGAGGTGGCAGCAGCGAGGAAAAATGTGTACGAGGAAGTGGACTCGAAGTGAACCTGTCCTGTTCTGGAACATTAGAATAATTTAATATTTACAGTGAATGTCTTAACTCCATACACAATGTTCGGTGTGAGTATAGCGTGAACCTGAGGTGAGTCTACAGCAGGTTTTTATAACGACACACGACAGAGACTCACCACAAGTTCAGGGTTTAGAGGAGAGTAAAATTTAGCGTCGGAATTCGTTTCCGTTACGCTGTATATACACAAGTACTCGACATTCACTTGTTAAATCTAAAACGCTGACTCTACAGGTTCGATGAGATAAATATACATCACTCGTTGCACTTGTTGCTAACAAAAGTCGAACATGGAGGAGCCTGCATTTTCACCACCTTTGTATCTTCGATGCACAGAGGCTGAAAACGACATCATTCCAAGTTGAATACAGCATAAACAATTCCAAAGACTTTCACTTTTGTTTGTGAACATTCAAAATGCAAGAGGGGAAGCGAGAGCGAGATGTCGGAAGCAAGCCGTAAGAAACATCTGAAGTGAAAAGTGTTGAATCCAGCAGCTTCTTTTTTTTTTTTCCCTTTCTTTTTTTTTTTTTTTTAGAAGCTAGCACTCAGGAACACTTCACACTCGATACGAAAGCGTCGAGGCTTTGGGGCTTTGGCAGGTTGACTACATTTGGGTGTGCAAATTTATCAAAGTGTATAAACACAGGTTTGGGGCGAGTGACGATGGTACCAGGAATCGCAGATAGATTTGAAGTACTCTGTGGGGAAAACGTGACGTCTGCAGCATTAAGATGCAGATTCCAGACATTAATTAACAGGTAATTAAATGTTAGCTACTAGCAGCTACAGTGACTTGTAAGGAGCTTACAGTAATTTTTCCCGTGTAATGACGTTACGTATGTCTGGCCACGCCCCCTTTTTTCCTTGCTCACTGTTGCTGTAATATCGTCATCCATAGTTAGCCGGCATGGCAGGATGACGACGTTGCGTGCCATCACACAGGCCTATGTACATTTTTTTTGAATGATAAGGAGCTAAATGAGATGTGGAACAACATGCTGCACCGATCCAACAATCCAGTCCGAGAGCGAGAACGTATTAAGCAAATCCAGTTTAAAGCCCAAAACACACAAACAGCAAAAAAACATATATATATATATATATATATACATATATATACACACATATATATATATATATATATTCTTCCAGGATAACCAATCAAATTTCACAATGGGTGCGAGACACTGTGGCTTGTAGGCCTCTCCAGGTCT
>JAOTRR010000047.1:18562105-18573485 GCA_028570945.1 Gogo arcuatus
TATATATTTTTTTTTTAATAAATAAAAACACATTCAGTCCCAGCCTGTTAGTGAACCCAAGCAGGAGAAAAACAAAAAAACAAAACAGCCTGTTCCAGCTGCTCACAGTTTGTCCACATGTTGCTCACTTGCTCGTGTGCTTAAGCTGCTGTTAAATTACGTGAAACACCACAGCTGGCTGGAACCTCCATGCCATGCAGCACACAACAGATGCTGAAGCTAAAGCTCACGCCTGCATACTGTACCTCTGAAGCCTGGCGCCAGGCTGGAAGGTTTTGTAGAAAAGTATAGACGGGTTCCTGCTCCACAGCACGCACACAGAGAGGAGAGAGAGTTAGGAAGAAAGAAGAGAGAATGACAGGTGGAATGAAGAGGAACACCTGCTACTCCTGCTGCGGACATGTTCTTTTATTCAAATCTCAAAACAAAACACGTTAAATCGTTGAGAAAAAGCCACAACATAATACACAAGAACGCTGGTACCATTTCTAGCTAGTATCGGCTACCTTACAAACCAGCTTGCTCTCTAGATTAGATTTATTATCTCAATAGTGCAGATGAAATGGACTGGTTTATTTATTTAAAAAAACAAAACAAACAAACAAAAACAAACAAACAAAAGTGCCGTAACTTAGCACTTTTCTGAAAAGTTGAACTTTAACATTAGAAACAATTTATTTAGAAAAGAAAAAAAATGCAAATTAAGAACACAAAAACTGAATGAACTGATTCCTGGTTTTGATGAAATCTAACACGCAGGTTTTCCCTTTAGCTTGACGTAGCCTGAATCTTAATTCCCTTCACTGGGTGATGTCACAGCTCAGCTGACCAATCAGCTTTAAACTCACAAACAGCGCAGATGCACGCCCTTCTCTTCATTACTTCCTCCTCTTTCTTTCTATTTGACTTTCTATCCCCTTACCTTACATTCTCTCCCATTTTTACTTTGTCCTCGCCCCTCAGTACTTTTCCTTTCTGTATTTCTTACCTTTTTCCCTTTCCTCCGTCCCACCATCTCTACCGTATATTATTCTTTCTTTCTGGCCATCTCCTCATGCTTCTCTTCCAGCTAGGATCATCATCATCATCAGACCCTTTAATATCTCCTGTGTTGCATTGCTCTCTGACACTATATAGTGTACAGGGTATACTGTACAGACTGGGACGGGAATTAAAAAAAGAAAGAAAGAGGAGAGCAGGAGGGAGGCATGCTGGGTTCCTCAGTGTGTGACTGTAAACCAGACAATCTTCCTAGAAATCTTTTAATATGTCCTGCTTTCTCAGAGCTTCACAGACGAATCAGACTATTTTTAGATGTAATAAATCATCTCCTCTGGGGTTCCTTGGGCTTGTGAGAGTCTTCGAGACGCAGTGTGGACGACTCAATGGAGCTGAATGGCACAGAATCTAACCAACTAAGCAGGGACAAAAGTGCGGAGAAGACAATCCTCATAACTGAAATTTAACCATACAGGCTAATATGTAAACACCTTTTCTCCACCACTCCCACCCCAATCCCTATACACTTAAAACCACATGATGGTATTCTCTATCTCAGAGGCTGCACTGTTTGGGACACGAATCTAATCGTATTGCAGTGCATTATGGGATAGCACGAGTGACCTAGATGCTTTCTGACATGATCTACAACAGCTAGTGACTAGACGTCCTGCCTGGCGTCAAAACTAGCAAATCGGAGTGGTTTTGAACAGATGTTGATTTTCTTCCAGTGCTCTTCCTTTTTGCATTTTTTGCACTGGGAAGAAACATCCAGTCATGCCCATTGCTCTCCTATTGGCTGTTGAGGTTCACCGAGAACACCTCCCACAGAAGCTGAAAACTTCAGATGACCCTGTATGTAAAGTCTGCTTTCTCATGCACGAAAGGCCACTATTTATACTTGCTGTTAGCCACCATGTGTATCCTGAAGTCATCTGGCACATCACTTGTGCACATCTGCAGAAATTAGCAGGATGCATCCACATGGTGCAATACACTGCGTCACTGAATAAACAAACTAATGGTGTGTCGAGTCACATTCTTATGTACTACTCCAGACTGTTATTGAGTACTAAACACTGATGGTTTTCCTATTACAGTAAATGGCTGAATTTAAAAAACCTCTTCAAACCTACAGAAAAGTCTGTTCTGAGTACCATTCTTCTGGATTTTCTAGATTAGCAAATATTTTTGAATGTGGATTTTGAACGAGGGTTTTCTATTAGAGATGCGGATCATGACAACAATCAAGATGACAGCAGAAAGTTTTAAACTAACATTGCTACGCATGAAATGGCCAAATTAGTTTCTTGTTCATCCCAAATAAAACTATACATGCAAAAAAAAACCTTTTAGACAAGGAAGAAAAAAACAAAAAAATCCAAACGGTTGCACCACAACTGGAGTGTCATGGGGAATGGATTTAAAGGACACCGTACGTGATCTTACTAGCATCACAAACTCACAACATGACCGTGTTACTATTAACTATAGAAAATAAAAGGCTCATCTAATATCGTTTTGTATTTTTATAACATTCATCTTTGTTTCTTATATAACCACTGACAGCTGCAGGGGGTTCGGCGTGTCATTCATAAATGAAGGTGGAAAACAGAGAAAGATAAGGAATGTGGAGGACAATGACCCGAGCAAGGGAATACTGTCACCCGTAGGTGTGATTATGATTTACACACAATGCTCTCTCTCTCTCTCTCACACCCACACACATTTGCTGACCTGCAAATCACTCAAGCCTGAATGAAGAGTGAAGTGAATAACCATGAGCTCACACTAGAGGGTGATAAAATGCAGTCAAATATAAAAGTACATAACTGAAATTGATCATTTTATTAACTAAAGTGCAACGCAGTTTTGTCAGTCATCAGTCAAACCAATACCTGGTCTGTAAAAGTGATGCAGGAATAAAGGCTGCTTTCTTGAGCGTGTGGAATTCCTGATATATCTTGGATACCAGCAGCCGAAAGGCATCATCATGTAAAAGCCTTTTGTCAAAAAGACTGAAGTTTAAAAAAAAAAGAAAGAAAGAAAGAAAGAAAGAAAGAAAGAAAGGAAAAAAAAAACGAGCAGCAAGGAACAGGTAAAGCAGGATCCGATGTGTGTGAAGAAGCATCATGTGGTTGATGGTTTGCATCTCAGAGTGTGCACAGACACACAGATCAAAGTGGCTCACACACTGTGCCACTGCATTTCCTCTGAAGCTGGGGATGAATGTGCAACTCAGGAACTGAAAGACTGCCGTTTCAAGAGGAAGCCGAATCAAAGGGGAAAAAAAAAAAAAATCAATCAGCAGCAAACATCCTTCACTGCTTTTGCTTCTAAACCACAACACCTAGTTAATATATAACATACGTACAAGCGTCATCATCATAACCAGGCAGCAAGTATACTGTTTACTGCTGCAACAGCGCTGAGCAATCAATGACCCCACTGCACATCTCGTTTCCTTCAGACACATCTTTTCCACTTAAACTAAAAATGAATGTTTAAATTATGCAATAATTTACGCACCAAAGTATCTATTGAAATATCATCCATTTGTAAACTATATTAGTATTAGTGTGATTAACTCTACTACGTTTACAATGCATTAACATAAAGAAATCACCCTACTTAACTTTCAACATTTATACAGTAAATTCTAGTTCCATTTTATATCCATGATATCCAAGAAGAAAAAAAAAAAAAAACTTTTACAGTATTACCAAGTAATGTATACTTGTTTGAAGGAAGGAAAAAAAATAAATAAATAAAAAATCATCAATAAACTACCACTAACCCCTAACTCTAAACCCAAAGACCTAACCGGCAAACTGCATTCAGCAAAGCCTGACCCCTAAAAGCCCAACCTTTAAACTCTGACTGCTAAAACCCAAAGCTAAACCCTTAAACCCTGACTACACAAGTCCAGTCCCGAAACACTCAACATTCAAGCCCAAACCCTCACTCCTAAACCCTCATCGCTCAAGCCAAACTCCTAAACCCCAACTGCACGTGTCCATATAAACCCTAACGGTCACTACCCGACCCCTAAATCATTACAGTCTGACCCCTGAAACCCAAACGAATCAAGTCTGACCCCTAAATTCCTGATTGTTACAGCCAGAGCCCTAAGTCCCCCCCCCCCAGGCCCAACCCTTAAAACCCACTACAACCCCTGAAACCCAAACCAAACCCACTCAAACCAGACCCCTAAACCCCAGCAGCTAAACCCCCAACTGCTCAAGCCTGACCCCCTAAACCTTGAATGCTTGAGTCTAACCCCAAACCCTGATTCTTATAGCCTGACCCCTAAACCTAACTGCTCAAGCCTAGACCTTAACCATTAAAGCCTGCTCTAAACCTCAACTGCTCAAGCTCGACCGCTAAACAGCCTGCTCACCCCCGAACCCCTAAATACCAACCATTACAGCCTGACCCCTAAACACCAGCAGCTGCAGCACAACCCTTAAACCCCGACCTGGTCAAGCCAGACCTCTAAATTATACCACTAAACTCTGAACCTTAACCCCTACACTAAACCCTGACCACTAAACCTCAACCACTGAAGCCTGACCCCTAAATCCCAACCACTAATTCCTGCTTCTAGTGGCTCCCTATTTGCCAACCAGGAGGAGAAAAAAATAATAATAATAAGCAAGCAGCATAATACAGGGATACCACAGTTAGTAAGACTACTTAAAATCTGACAGCTCTAATAATCTTTGGACACAATTTTACCAGAAACACTGCTTACAAATATAATTTACAACAAGCTGTAATAACACTGTAATTCCTGCAATATTTAATAACAGTCATAATAAGATTATGTCGGTACACAGCTGTAGCCTGCAGCTGATATGTGATTATAACAACACCACCATCAGCATTTTGGAGTTCCTGAAACACACCAACCACAAATATGCATTTCTGGTTTTGATCTCATGCCAAACATTCTGTTATAATATTTTCTAGCCATTGTACCCTCAGGTGTCCAACGGACACACACACACACTTTTCTTTGCCAAGTTGCTACAAAGCTTCCCTACATCGAACGTTGGCAAGTGAGAAGATAAACAACAACATCAACACCCCATTTAAGAGAGTGTGATTCTTCCTTTTTTTAAAAGAATTTAATTATATCTCATGTTGCACTACAAACGACCTCAAGATTTAATCACCAGTGTTTCACCAAGTGCGTGTGGTTACATTTTTCTGAGGTTTAACAAGACAAATAAGGGGTCTAAGTATAACTAAAATAAAGGAAGTGGAGCGTGAACTTCCAATTAGCATGCTAGCTGGACAGCAGCCACTTCTTTATTTCTGTATCATCATGAAACAAGTGCACGAAGCTAAAACTCAGCGTGTGGGGGGGGAAAAGAAAGAAAAGGAAAAAAAAAAAAAAAAAAAGAGAGAGAGAGGGGCTATTTTTATAACAAGTTGGCCTTAGCTTGCACTCCTCAACCTTAAAGGGGCCCTAATGAGTGAACTACTTCCCTGAAAAGGCTTAGATGAATATGTACAAATCATTATACTACGAGCTTAATGTTGATAAAATCTCCAATCATCACTGATTATTTAAATCACTTCAAAGTTTAGACCACGCCCCCTCCTTTTTACACTACAGAAGTAAAGAGTCTACCGAATCAAACTGAAGTTTCCCAAATGTAAACAAAGCTCTCTGAATGTAAATGAAAGACATTAAACATCCTAAATAAAGTGCAAAAGTTCTCCAGATACAGTGGGGGGGAAAAAAAAAAAAAAAAAGATACTTTTTCCCCCAGAGTGGAAGTGATGGACGGTTCCCTCAATTTAGTGTAAATGAGAGATCCCTAAATAACTAAGTAAATAAGTAAAGATACAAAATTCCCAGTCAGACTGTAAACGAGATGTGGCATTCCCTAAGTTGAGTCTAAAGTGACGGTTTTCCCCATATTAAGTGTAAACAAGGGAACTCAATTGAGAGTGAACAAGTGTTGGGAGGTTCCCTAGATTTACCATCAATGAGATGTTCCCTAGATTCAACGTAAACCAGAGACCTGATCAAATTTCCCTAGATGAACTGCAAATGAGTGATGTGAAGTTCTCCAGACTGTAAACAAGTTGACAATGTCAACCAGAATCGTGACATTCCCTAAGTTGAGTGTAATGTGAAGTTCACCAGACTGAGTGTAAATGACAAACTTGACATTTCCTAGATTGAGCGTAAACAAGAAGTGATGCAAAATGTCCTAGACTGAGGGCATTAGTAACGAAGTTCCCTAGACAGAGTGTAAAAGAAGAGCTGTGACTTTCAGTGTGTTGAGTGCAAATGAGTGGTGTTAAGTTCCCTAGACTGTGTGTAAACAAGAACCATGGCATTGTCTAAGTTGAGTGTGAAGTGATGACATTCCCTATACTGTAAACAAGGGATGTAACGGTCTCTAGATTCAGTGTAAACGAGGCATTACATCCCTGAGGTAGAGTAAATGAGCGGTATGAAGTTCCCTAAGTTTAGTTTAAACAAATGATGTCAAGTTCCCTAGATGAGACATGACACTCCCTA
Organism: Gogo arcuatus; assembly: GCA_028570945.1. Taxonomy (NCBI): domain Eukaryota; kingdom Metazoa; phylum Chordata; class Actinopteri; order Siluriformes; family Anchariidae; genus Gogo; species Gogo arcuatus. The sequence goes on from JAOTRR010000047.1 coordinate 18,568,647, forward strand.
GATAGACTGTAAAGTAACATGAAGTTGCATAGATTAAGTGTAAATGAGTGATGGGACGTTTCCTACATTGAGTTTTACAGATTTAGAGCGTAAAAAGAAATGCTTGCTATATTTAGTGTAAAGGAACAAAGGGAAGTTCACTAGATTAAAATGATAAATCAATAAGTCCCCAGGACTAAAATAAATATTTAAAAAAAGAAAAAAGGGAAAAAAAAGAAAAAAAGTTAACAACCAACAAATGAAATATTTCCTTAATTTAGTATACATCAGAGGTACGGTTCCACTGATTACAAACGTGCACTCCTTAAAGAAGAGTTTATCAAACAGTGTAAATGAATGATGCCAGGTTTAGAGAGTAAAAAATTGATAGCGTTTGTAAACAAACGAAGAAAGGAAGTGATGTTCGTTAAACTTTGTAAAAAATAAATAAATAAATAAATAGAAGTTGTAAACCATACTCCCTAGATTGAGTGTAAACGAGGGAGGTGAAGTTCCCTAGACTGAGTGTAAAGGAGTGCTCACCTGTCCTCATCCCCATCGATGGGGATGGAGATCCCAAACAGGCTGTTCACCCCAGGGTTGGGCATAAGAGGCAACTCCTCTGTAATCAAGGGTTTCCCAGCCTCCTTAACAGGAGCAACAAGGGGGGCAGAGGCAGCCGCATCCGATTTCCTCCGACTCTGTTCAGGCACTGGGATGCCTACTGCACTCGGAACGGGTGAATTTTGGCCAGCTGTCATGGCTACACTCGAATACTGTCCGATCTGACCCGAAGGTGCAGGGGCGAGAGGTGCCATCCCCGTCACGCTGATCACTCCAGCCCAGTCCATTAGGTTCTGAACGGAAGCTCCTGATTGGCTGGATGGTATAGTGATGCCGATTTCCCCTTTTATGGGGACAGTGTGGGGCAAGTGCTGCTGTCCGTACTCGGGCTTCATGCTAGTTTGGTTTGGCATGTGGAGGCCTAAGGGTAACTGAGGATTTTGCTGCGGCTGATTTTGATAAGCTTGAGGAGTACTGGGTGATATCTGGACATGAGAGCCTTGGTTTAAGCCCGGTGCGAGAAGAGCCTGAGGGGGAAGAGCCGGCTGCAACGTTTTATTGGGGTCATTACCAGATTCGAAAGGATGCGAGGCGGACAGATCGAGCATGGTGGTGGTGGTGGTGACGTCCGAGGCCTGGCTGGACTGAACCACTACAGAGGCACCTAATCCGCTGTCCCGGTCAGGGGCGTGTTCGTTGGTGTGCTTGGGCCCCTCTGCAGTTCTAGCAGTCGCCACCTCTGTTTCCTTCTCATAAAACTCTGTGCATGTCCACCTGCCCCTGCGGAACGGCTCTCCTGTGCCATGATCGAGCTTAATCACTCGGAAGCGTGAGCTGCAGCTGGTGGTGGCGGCGGCGGCGGCTTGCTGACCAGGACCACCAGGCTGGTGAGACTGTCCCGGGTGTGCCGCTCTGTGAGCAGCCGCCTCGCCTTCTCCGACGCTGTTCACCGCACTGTGCGATGCCGAACTCCTCCGGTCGCACACTTCCGGTTCGTAAATCTCCGACGACGTGTCCTCGGTCCGGGATTCGTCCGGATCGTCCAGGCTCTCGGCATCATCCGCGCAGCCAACTGTGGCCACCTGAGCCTGGGTCACGCTGGTGATCTGGAAGCAGCTCTTCTTCTTGGCTGACATCTTAGAAGTGTTAGGACACTTGTGTAGACAAATGTACGCCCTACTTAAACACGCGGACCTAAAAAGTAAACGCGCACTCCTTTTTACAAGCTAAAGAAGCGACAACTCGGGGTGAAAAGTGGCGTTGGATCAAAATCAGTTTTTAAGCTGTTAACCTAAACGCTCATACGTCATCGCTCTTCCTCTTCTGTCCTGTTGCATTCTTAAAGATCCATCAAACCAAGAGATGGCCATTAAAACAGTTTAAAATACAGATTAGATTTTAATACCGATTGTTGTTGGGGTTTTTTTCCTCTCTCTCTCTCTCTTTTTTTTACCCCAGTGAACCGGCCTCCGTCCCGGGTCCGCGGTGCACACTAGCCCGAGTTGGGTAACGCCTCTCCCGGGCTTGAACTGCCACTTTAGTCCGAGGCGCGAGCTGGGGGCCCGCTTCCCCCCGGCCTCACATTTAGCATCTTATATACAAAAAAAAAAAACAACCACTTCTGCAAACGGTTTACTTTCACACCGCAACTACGATGATCTCATTTTCCAAATCGTGACTCGCGCTATTTCGCTTGTAAAGACGCTAACGAGACGATGAAACGCTGTGAGTAAAAGTGATTCGGGGCTCAGAAAGCTCGGGAAGCAAAATTTCTGAAGAAAAAAAAAATTCCACCTCTCAACAAGATGGCTAAAACTCGCAGTGCAGGCTGGGTAGAGAGCGCAACAGGCAGCTACAGGCGCTACGTGAGATATTGTGAATACGCAAATGGCGTATCGAGGGGCGTAACTACGTCACCGCTGAGGTCGCTAAAACGTTTCCGGAAATTTCTTTTCGGGGGGGGGGAATTAAGAATTTATCATCAATATAATGATTTTTAGCTACAGTTAAAAAATACACCACATACTGTTTGTGTTTCTTGTATTAAGCCTAGCAATAATAAGAAATAAAAGTTAATTTAAGTTAGTTTTAATATATGTTATTAAAAATAAACACCAATTTTTTTCTTTAATCTGTATCCTGACGACGGTTTTTTTTTTCCGTTGTATTTTGTATACGACATTTTTGTGTGTGTGTGTGTGTGTGTGTGTGTATTTCTAGGCCTTATTTATTTATTTATTTATTTATTTATTTATTTATTTATTTAAACCAAGTACTAACGTAAGCATCGTCCAGACCAATCAGATGTCGTCTTTTTATCCGGGCATTCTAGCTATGCGGACTTCCGCGATAGCTAGCTCGCTAGTTAGTTTGTTAGCGGTCTACGAACGACTGTTGACTATAAACGATAGCTAACTAGCTGTCTAATCAAACCCCAATAAATGTTTGTTGTATTCTCGATCTATTTTTATATCATTCCAAAAGCAGATAATAATATACCTAAGAGAACGAGTTACAGACAAGCAGCTATCAGCTAATGCTAACGGATGTTGAAGGGATATGTAGTTTTTAGACTGTAATTGCACTACAATTCCTTAAAAGGTGAAATGGAGAACCACAGAGAAATCAAATCAGCACTTATAATGGATTCCGACTGAATATCTGTCCAGAATAATTTCAAATATGGCTGTAATTTAGAAAGCTGCCATTCCTTAGAAGCATGGGTCTCAATGTGGAATTCAGCTACTGCGGATACAGCTATAGGTGTTATAGTTTTTAAGTTATTTGGAGTTAATAACTTAGTCTAATAAACTGATTAATTTAATTGAATGGGTTAAATTTAAAGCTCAATAACTTACAGTCAAACATACAAAACCTGAATCTAACTGTAATTAAATTACATAATTAATATGATATAAATTATTTACCCCTTTTAACCCTCAAATCCCAAGACCAAGGTGGAATTTGTTTTTAATACCAGGGTTTATTTGTCTGATTTGTTTTTAGGTTATTAATTCATTCATCTTAAGTCTTCAGTAAGTGCTTCATCTTAGTCAGGGTCAAGCCAATTCCAGTGTACAAAAAATTCTTAAATGTAATGAGGGTTCTCACAGTAGATCCTTCTGCAGATATTGTAATAAACCTCCTGGGAACATGCCAGGGGATTTCCCACTGGATGAACATGTCATGGTTTCTCCTTCAGCTGGAGGGCGCTCATGAGAGGGTTTTTTTTTTTTTTTTTAAAGAATTTTAACTTGTGTAGCTTTTACATAACAACAAATCCCTACAAAATGTAAAGTTTTACTGTAAGCAGGTTAATGTAGCTGCTGTTCCCTATGGTTAGAGTATAATCTATAACCCTTGAGAAGCTAAGAACCTATAACTACCCAAAGAACCCTTTATCTAAAGGTGTATGTAAAAAAAATCACGTTTAAAAAAATAAAATCAAGAATTCTTTTTTCTTTTTATGAAAGGCAGTAAGCAGCCTTTTTTATTTAATACAAAAATATATACTATATTACAATTAAGAACCCTTGAAGAACCCTTTATCTAAAGAGTTAGTGTCTTAATGAAATATTCACATAAAATGAATAATTAATATTCATATATTATAATACTTGGATTGAACCAACATTGCTGTAGACTTAAGTTTCCTTTTCAAAAGCCAAACACTGGCGCATGAAACTGGTAACAGTGGGCTGACCTGTCATTTCTGGTCAATAATTTAAAAATCCCTATAACTGACACTTAAGTTTTATGTCAGTTACAGCCAAGTACCTATACTGCACACAACATAGCGTCTGGCCAAAGCTAGCTGATTACAACAATTTCGTTGTGAGACATGAAACTTTTTTTTATTGTTAATTTAAAATGTGTAGCTAGCATTAGCTAATAACAGCTTACTTTTTTTTTGGGCTGTTTGTGCATTGTTCTATACTAAACTACATTACATTAATTTGGTTAACAACCCCAATTCCAAAAAAAACTTGGGACACTGTGTAAAATATAAATAAAAACAGAATGCAATGATTTGCAAATCATATGAACCCTATATTTCATTGAAAATAGTACAATGACAATATATCAAATGTTGAAACTGAGAAACCTTATTGTTTTTTTTAAAAATATCTGCTCATTTTTAATTTGATGCCAGCAACACGTTTCAAAAAAGTTGAGACAGGGGCAACAAAAGACTAGAAAAGTTGTGTGATGTTTAAAAAAAACTAATTAGGTTTATTGGAAACAGGTCAGTAATATGATTGGGTATAAAAAGAGCATCCCAGAGAGGCGGAGTCT
>JAOTRR010000047.1:18592477-18606702 GCA_028570945.1 Gogo arcuatus
TCAAATCCCTTTACCTTAACTGTTCTAGCACCAACCACCAAAGCAAATTCCTTGTGAGAACGTACTTGGCAATAAACTTGATTCTGATTTACTGTAATAATGGGTCCTTGGAAATTCCTTTATGCTGGCAGAGATTCCTGATCTATAATGTATTCCTGCCTTGTGCCCAAGGTTCCTGGGATGGGCTCCGGAGTCACTGCAGCCCTGACCAGGGTAAAGCATTTACCGAAGATAAACGAAAGAGAAATGAAAATTTCTTCCCTGTAAAATTTTATTGTGCCATGGTAAATGAGTAACATCTAAATAGGTGGCACTGGTAGCTCAGAGGATAAGGCTTTGGGTTACTGATTGAAATGTCAGGAGTTGACACTGTTTAGACTTTGAGCAAGGCCCTTAATCCCTCAACTGCTTAGTTATAAGTTTCTTTGGATAGAAGTCTCGGCCAACTACAGTAGGTAGTTTACTTGTAAACTGGACTCTCTCTCTAAATTTAGAAAAATTTGCATGAGGAATAACTTTTGCTGTCTTAGCTGTCTGTGAAGATAAGAGACTTATGTAGTATTCTGAATAGTAGATAGCAATATCACTCTACTGTTCCTTAGATTTAGTCCTAATATGGGAAAGATACCATTTTATAATAATTCTAGCATTCAGGAGCTTGGCCTTGTATGTAGCATAACGTAAACACTTCTTCCTTACTGACCATAACTTGGCATACAAAAGGAAGAGAGTCTCTGTTTGATGGCCATTTTATTACACTAAAATGGTACAGGTCAAACAGCCTACAAGTACAGTCATTTGAAATAGGGGCTGCTCTTGTTTGCAGGACTAAGCAGAGGACGTCAATATTTCCACAAAACTCAACCCAACAAGCTTTTGTGCCCATGGAAAACCTAATGTCCACTACATAAATGTATCAAGGGCACATTTGAAGAGTGGACTCAAAAGTGTTTGATTTTTCCTGGGCACCTCGGAACCAGAACTACTGGTTCAGCACCTAATACCCCGTTTGTGTGAGGATCTACCACTGTCCTTTTGACGATGGGTGCTTTCTCGGCTGATTCAGACTCTACAGATAGGAGGCCGGTGGTATCAGGGTCATGCAGGGCTGTGAGTTTGTGGTGGTGGAAGCCATGGGTGATGGATGGGGATTCTGGCCCACCTGGTGGAGCAGGAAGTGTAGCATTGTTCTATTGAAAGAAAAGGGATGATTAGATTCAGTTTAGTTTGCGCTCCAAAAATGGGGGGCATTCAAGTAAAATGGTTATTTAAAAAAAAAAATTCTTTAAATAAATTGCTAAGTGGTCATTCAAATGTATTAGTGCTTAGTTACTGGTGGGAAGATTTCGCAGTCAACTTTCACATGGAGTCCATGGCCTACAGAATAACAGAACCCATGGCGCTAAGGAAAAAGTAAATACGGTCACCATGATTTAACTGCATTACACTTTCAAGTGGCTTAATTTATTTTTGTTTGTGTTGGACTACACACTTACAGCAACCCCATGGTCCAGAGGGACACAGTTATCATCGTCCACACTTGTGCAGTTGGTTTCAATAATGGCGTATTCAGCTTTAAATAAGGGCCCACCAGACACCACCTGCAAAAACAGCATGCTAAAATTCCCATGAAATCAATATTGGTGTGAATGAGGACGCAGGACATTTTCCCCTTCTTGCCAGCAGGGGTTGAACTTACTAGAGGAGCATCAGTACAACCTTTGCTATTCACTTCCAGGTTGATTTCATTGTCTTGTAAATTTCTGGATTTGTCTAAGTTCCAAGTCTTGTTATTTCTTATTTCCATTTATATGCCTTGAACCTTTTTCTCTGTTCATTAGACCTGTTTTTGGATTACCCTTTGGCCTTATTGATACTCACCTCTGCATGCCTTATCATTTTGTGGATATTTGGATTGTGTTTTCACTTTGTTGCGATCTTTTTTTTTTTTTAACCTCTTACAAATGGATCATCATTCTACTTGAGTCTCCATTGTTACACTGAGACTTTAGACTTAACTATGGCTTGTCTTGGCATTTGTTTAAAAACTTTGACACTTAAAAACAAAACACCACCACACTTCTCCAGGGACTTCATTAGTTCTACCCTTGCTGTATTCAGGGTCGGTGTTACCTGAGATGACAGCCGCCCAACCTCGAGAAGAGCAAAAGCAGCATTGAGGGTGTGGTTTTTGTTGAAGTGCCCCAGTGAGGCTTGAACCAGCTGATTGCCGTTAGTGTTGTTAAGTGGCTGCAGAAAAGGGCAGCCTGGACAAGGGCCAAATGATTCTACTCTCCCCAAAAAACAACAAAAAATGGACAAGAATAAGAATATTAACATATGTATATTGGACAAAACATCTACATCCTCTTAAAAATAAGCCATCATTTTAATGCAGTTTGTTAATGAAAACCGAATAAAGATTGATATTTGACCTAATTCACTTTTGCACTTGAATGCTATGACAGAAAACTGCCCGCCAGCTTCAGAGAGTGCTACATCACAGTCTGCTTCAACTGCCTAATGGACAGAGAGAGAGAACAAATACATAATAAAGGACAAGTCATACTTTTCAGCCATTTGTAGTTACATTTAGTTGTGGAATGTCCCATGATACAAGTTCCTGTTCTCACTTTCTTTAAGCTATAAACAGTCATTCCCTTGCAAGCGTCCCTTTTTTCTCTTGAAGGTAAAAATCCTCAGCACAGAGAAATCGCAAAGTGTAAACTCCTCTGTTCTGAAGACTTTCCAATGTCCGTGTCCCATGAGGCTTCATTTAAACTCTAACAGTTAAACAAATATGATCTCTAGCTGTCACATGACAAATGTAAACTGACTTGCTGCCAAGATTTGGGACATTTTTCTAAAATGGAAATCATTACAGTGAAAACACTGATTAGCCTAACTAGTTATATTCAGAAGAGGTGATGTTGCAATAAAGCGACACGTGTTACCGTTTCGATCTTGGGTCTAACATCACACTGAGGCACAGGTTTTGGGTTGTGGACATGGCACTTGGTCTCGAGGAACTCCAGCTCCAAGAGATAGGTATGTGTTCCATCAACCTGCAACAAAACAAAAATTTATTTTAGTCGTGCCTAAACCTGGTGCTTTTAATTTGCAGCTGGATTAAATGACTCATCCCCTCATTGTACTCTTTCCTCTAATTACAACTGATACATCTCAGAACAATGCTGTTTCTTTACCATTTTAAATGAAGTTAGATGACCAGCAGTCGCCTCACTAATTAGCATGTTCATCCAATATTTTTTTTTTTTAAACATTCCATGATTCCTTTGGAATAAATCTCCTATTTATACAACAGTTCTGGCTGTCGCCAAACAGCAAGAAGGTTCTGGGTTTGAACCTCATGGTTGATTGGTGTCTTTCTGGGTGGAGTTTGCATGTTCCTCCCGTGCCTACGTGAGTGTCCTCTGGGTGCTCCAGTTTCCTCCCACAGTCCAAAGACGTGGATTAGGTCAACGGGCTACTCTAAATTGCCCATAGGTGTGAATGTGAGCGTGAATGGTGGTTCATCTCCGTGTAGGACCTGCCCAGGGTGAACCCCACCTCTTGCCTGATGTCAGCTGGGATTGGCTCCAGCATCACTCTCAACCCTGATGAATATGCGGCATAGAAAATGGATGGATTCTCAAGGGGAATGCTCCTTTTTGGTCTGTTTATGGAAATTTTCAAATTTATAGAATTGCTACTTTGGTGACCTGTCCAAGGTGTACCCTACCTCTCACCCACTGTCAGTTGGGATTGGCTCTAGCTCACCCGTGACCTGCAATGGATAAGCGGTATAGACAATGGATGGATGTTATTTTTGATGAGTTTTAAAGATACATTTTTGTCTTCTTTATCCAAGAAGCCAATTTCATAATTATGTTCTTGTGGGCAAGTTCTTGAATATTTAAGAAATAACACCACAAGAAAATCACAGGAACATATTTTAGCAATAAACAGCTGACTTTTTTTTTTTGTTGCCTTTTTTTTTTTTTTTTTTTTTAAATAAACATGAAGAGGGTGTTTGTAATGGAGGATGACAGCTGAAAAAATAAAATAAGCAGAATTCTCCAAGTGCTGCAGTTTATGAATGTTGTAATCCCCCAACATGCACCTGTCAGTAATTTAATAATAAGTTCATTACTGAGGTCCCTATGTATTTGTATTGTACTTCTGATTGGAAGTGTTCATGTCCCAGGATAGCCAAGCTGCCATTGTTGGCCCCTTAAACGAGATTCTTAACTTTCAATTGTCATGTCTTAAATTTGGCAAATATATTATGTAATATAAATAATTATTATTTATAGCCAGTGCTGTATAGCTGCAACTCCTCACCATACTCATCAACTCTTTACCTTACTAATGACCTTGATGTCCTCGATTTGGTTCAGGGTGTATTTGTAGCCATGTGTGTGCTGTGCGTTGATGAAATCCAGAGCCACCTGCGTGGCAGCTTCAGCCTCTGGAGAGTCGCAGAGCGGCAGACTGAAGTTGTGTTTCTTATGTGGTCTACATGAACCGCATGCCACAAGCCCTAAAAGGGTGACGACAACCCTGGCATTCATCATGACGAGCCTGAGTGAAAATACTGACTCGGTTGGCTGGCTGATTGGTCATATATATATATACTCCAAAGTTGACCCTTCTTCACATGGGAGGGGTAAAACACACATTTTTGACCAATGTCCTGGAAGTGTTTGAGGACATACTGATGGGAACTGACTTATTTGTAAAAGTACATTCACCTGACATGGACCTTTGTATTTCCATTAAATTATAACAAATAATTATGTTTGTAGTGTGTTTATATAGTTATTATAGCCACATAGTGTGTTATAGGCTTTATTATAGGCTGTAAAAAGTATTAAAGACTTACATCTAACACTGTATTATGCAAATCATCATAGACTTTCACTATACTACTAGCATTGATATGTGCTATTATACTGGTATTATATCCATGATTTTATGCCTTATTGTACATCATAGACATTATGCCTTATCTTAGGCCTTATAGTATATTATAAGCATTATAACAGGCCTTATAGTGAATAATGGGTATTATTATAGGGCATTATAAGTATTATAGGCATTATGATGCATTATAGACATTATACTTATTATAGTGAATTATGTGCATTATAAGTGTTATAGGCTGTACAGTACATTTTCTGCACTATTATAGGTCTTGTAGTGCATTATACGCATTAGGCATTATAGTGTATTAAAAGCATTATTATAGGCATTATTCTATGCCTTATAGTGCATCCCCATTTCTTCTGTTATTTCTTATTTTCACTCAAATCTGCTTCCCTGAGTATGGGAAGGGCTTTACAACTGTAATGTGATAAAATCTAAAGAGATTTTTCTCTTCTGCAACGACATTTTTCTTAAGTTTAAAAGCATGCTCCTGTCCTGTGCCCAGGCAGAGTAAATAGGAATTTATTATTTACACTAGGGATTCAAGTTCAGGTTTGTGTCTATGTTTGTTCGCTTTACTCTAGATAACATCCAGGGTCACTTAGTGCAGTGGCTTGTAACTGTATAGAGTGGTGTAAACACCTCATACAGAAATGAACTTTACTTTCCAAAGTCCTGTGTGGAAACATGGTAAAGGCATTGCTCCTCAGGTCATCCTATTGAGATGTAACGTTCAACCATGCTACCTTCTCGTTTGTCATTTTTTATATATATATATATATATATATATAAAAATAACCTGGTCATAAATACTGCACTCGTGCTTTGGGTTTACCTCTTAGAACAGACACCGTCCTAGTAACTCTTTACTTCATAAACGACTTTCACAGAAATCATGCATTTACAGGGATGTACATGCTACTTTCAGGATAGGACCCTTATAAAGGGCTCACATAAAGAGCACCTTACAGATAAGACGCATCCTTCTCAATTCAGACTGTGTGATGTAATTCTGGGTTTGACCGATAGAGGGACCAATAGGTTGTATGAAACACAATTGCGTCACAGCTCCCTCCATTCAGACCCTTGTACACTTTGCCTTTTAAGGGAATAGGGACTGGTTTGGAGTCAATACTTCTCAGAGGCTTTGAGGCCAAAGTAAACACTAATTCAGAGGGAAGGCATACTTGCAATATAAGACCACTGGCTCAGAAATATCTCTGAGGCTAAAGCAGAACTGTATATGGCTCAGGATTTTAGGAAGAAATATGGTATACGCTTAACAAATGTATTTTTAATTTTTTTTTATTTTTAAATAGTGGTCACCTAAAAGTAGGGTGAGTTTGGGTACATTGAGACAGCAGGTGCTATACATGTGGACAGTTTAACTTTGCAACATTTATTTTCTGGCCTGATAAATCAAATCAAGATTTTTGTTACTTAAAGCCTCACTGTGAAACTGCTTGATAGAAATGGCATGACTTAATTCACATAATATCGTACAGTAGTAGGGGTGTGGTCAGCATCAAACTGGAATGACTTGAAAATTTTGAATTATGTGCTGCAAATGACCAAACGTCATTAAAATGGCTTCTAAATATTAAATGTAACTATAAACAAAAAGAATAATGAATAAATTAACGCTTGTAATTGTTGGCAACTTGCTGTGGTATAAATGAAAATAAAATACCTTGTGACTCGCTGTTATTTGAAAATCCACAACAGTAACTCAGCCTTGTGTCAGGCCGCATCACACAGTTCCATCGTTGATTGAAGTAAAGCTGTTTAACACAACATGAGTGTGTGATACAGACACACACACGTTTTAGTTCACATTGCTAAACTGGAGGCTACAGTAAGCGTCCCTTACGTGTGAGCCACATTAGTCTGGTAGCTCCAGAGAAAAACAAAAGAAACAAACTTCAGATACTGAACATGTCCTGTATAAAATTGTGTACTTTATTTCTGAGAACTCCTCTTGTAAAACTTCTGTCAGTTACATGTTATATTTTGTATTTATAAAATGTACACATTATCACTGTCCATTACAAATAAGAACGCAACTCATACACCATAAAATGAATGATGTAGCTATTTCAGAGTTCTACTTTCATGCTGAGTTTCTTCAATACACCCCACTGGCCCATATTTAGATACCTCTCATCACTCACTCCTCTGTTTTTTCTTTACTCGTTGTTGGCGCCATTCCACTCGATCTCAGGCTCGTCATCCATGCGCAGGATGAGGTAGGAGAGCAGCTGGAAGATGTTCTGCCACATCAGCAGGAAACCGTAGAGGTAGAAATCGCTGATGTCGATCTGGCAGTGCTCGCCAGCGAAACTGATCTCACACACACACTGGAATTTGTTGATGAGGTTGCGGCAGTATCCGCCGTTCATGCACGGGCCAGAAGCACACTCGTCCAGCTCCAGCTCACACCTACGCACAAGTGGGGACAGTAGTAATGAGGATTTCCTCCGGTGTTAAATGTGATGTGGTTTGGTCCATTTCTCTAACCATTTCAGGCCATTTTGACAAAGTTTTCATCTTCTTGTCTTTTCTCCACCCCCTGTCCTGTCATCGGTGTGTTCTTCAATTGTGATTGATTAGTTTGTCTATGTCTATACATTTTCATACAACAATATAATCCATAGAAAAGGGTCAAATCACATGCAGACAGGGATAAACCCGAATCCAGAATGGACTGTCTGATCAACTAGTCCATTATAAACAGGTGAAAATATGAAGCTTTATGCAGATACGGTGATGATGCCAATTACAGATGATCGAAACTCATCAACTTCCCTTTCAGGCTGTTATTATTGCAAGCTTACCACTGTCCTGAAAACCCAGGCAGGCAGTCGCACTTGTCTTCAAACATGGAGCAGTTTCCACCATTAAAGCAGCTGTAAGTCCACTTGTTATTCCCGCAGATGGACACCGGCAACTTGGGAGACCTGACAAGACAATTCACACATTATACACCATTATCCACAAGCAACTATCAGTTCCTGGAAACATGTGCAAAATGATGGTATGATAATCATACTGCTTAAAGAACTACTTGTATTCCTTTTATTCTTCATTCATTAAAACCATGTTAATGTGTTATCAGTGATTACATCAAGGAAAGATAACTCACGGAAGCCTGTCGATGTACCAGGGCATTTCTGGCATTCGCTCTCTGAAAAGTTTATGTACATTTAAAAGACATTGAAATTCATATTTGCTTTGTTTCTAAACAATTTCTTAACAAAATCTGAATGTAAAAATCACTGGACAGGACACACCCACAAGCAATAACAGTATTCGTAGATACACGCCCATAAAAGTCAAACAAGTAGATGTAGGGTAATGGATAAGTAAGAGCTGGAGAGAGGAAAACATCCATTATTATCTCTTTGTTTTTACAAATACCATAAAAGGATTAAGAAAAAAGGATTGTATGTTTTTGTGACTCACTGGCAGAGAGCTCCAGTTGTGTTACTTGGGCAAAGGCAGGCATATTGTTTGATTCCTCTGAGGCAGGTACCTCCATTACGGCACTTGTGTCCCACACATATGTCCTCTTTATTTTCACAGCGCTGACCGATGTATCCTGATTTGCACACACACTCATAACCTTCAGAAACAATGACACAGGATCCATGAAGGCAAGGATTTGAGGCACAGGCATCGGTCCTGACCTCGCAAATCTGACCGTGCCAATCAGCTGGGCATCGACACTTAAAGAGGTCGAAAAGATCCTCACATTGGCCTCCATTGTGGCAAGGGTTCGGATTGCAAATATCAGAGCTCCAACACCCTAAGTTTAGCATTCCAGACGTCCTCAAGAACTTTTCCTCCTGAGGTCTGGGCATACTGAGTTCTGTTTCCGCATAAAATGGCAAAATAAGACCACTGATTTCCACCGAACCCAGACATCCATCCAAATTCATCCCAGTATTGAGCTCCCAGCCGCCCAGAAGGATGTCCGTGTCTTCCCTCAGGAAATCCAGATCTCCAGAAGACGTGGAGGAGATGGACGCTTGGTCTCTGCGCTTGTCAAGGACCATGGACCAACTGGAGGTTGGCGCGGATGGGTTGTTCATGCTCAGGATGGCACTGTGCCAACGTCCATCAGTCACCACTACCTGGCTAAAAAATAATTTGATATAAAAAGTGTAAATAAAACAAAAAATACTGGCACATTTCTGATTCTTCCCTAGAAACTGACATTCTGTTGAAGAAATTTTTAAACATAAATTGCAGATGTTTTGATGTTTTTTTCATTGTTAGTGTGGATGTAAAGTTGAGTTAGAGCAAGGATGTCAAAACTTTTCCTCACCAGGGGTGAAATGGAGGAAATAAATAACAGGATCAATATTAGTGAACTTAACTAATACCTAACTTAGATAATGTTGGTCATAAAAAGTATTTGTTATGGTTATACTTCATATTTTGACAATTTCATCTGGTGTTAAATAAAGAAATCACACTTAAATCAGGCACTTAAATCTCACTCGTGTTACCCTGTGACAAATATGAGCTGCTTTACTAGCAGTCAACTAGCTAGTTAATTCTGTTAGATAACAATGTTTAATTAGGGTGTTTTTTAAAAACCAGTAACCCTTATGGTATGATTGATTCCAGATTTCTGCTACAACTTTGAGAGATGTGATCAAAAAGGGGCTGAGTGATATCAAACTGCTCTGAGGAAAAGATTCTGGATTTCCGGGGAGCGTTTTTTAAAAATATTGTTGTGATCACGGTGTAGTAGTGAGGGTACATTCATTCTTTCCCTCACCGGCTCTGCACTCGGAGTGAGACGTTTGAGCTACTCTGAAGTTCCAGAACAAGTCGTCCGTCCTTGAGGAAAACTGTAATGAAGCCGTTTTTTCGTGAGGCGTGCAGCAGTATAGCGTCACGTCTCCTTGTGCGGAACGTCAGCGACATGCTGTGGAGGGGGCGGCGGATTTTGCCATTACCTCGAAACATGATGATGGGGTTTCCTTCACGGAGAGTGACATTTGTAACACCTGAGAGATGGAGAGGAAAATAGTGGAGTAATTGTAGTGTTTGTAATTCTTATTTCCACTCAAACCTGCCATCAGAGCGGATCCCCGAGCACAGGGCAGCAACTTTGTTTCAACCTCTAGCGTATTTATCGATCATCACTGAGAAGAAAAACTATATGAGAATAGCCATGCATGTGTTCTCGATATGAAGCAGTCCATGCTGTTAATGAGATTTGAACCTGTACGTGAACTGTTACAGTCTCAGCACACAGCAGGTTTAATCCAGTCTAGGATAATCCCTGTGTCCAAGAAATCCCATGTACTGCTATTTTTAGACCTGATGATCACAATCAGTCCAAATGACTGAAATAAAAAAGGCCTTATTTCACTATAGGAATGAAGAAATAATTGATTTCAGACATAGGCAAATACTCATGGTCAAAAGTTTAATCACGTTTGGAAGTTTGGAACCGATCACTCTGGAACGAATTTTCACATAAATAACATACATCCATTATCTATACCGCTTATCTGTCAGGGTCACAGGGGAAGCTGGATCCCAGCTGACTTTGGGTGAGAGGCGGGGTACACCCTGGGCAGCTTGCCAGTCTATTGCTGGGCTAACACAGAGAGACAAACAACATACCTATGGGCAATTTAGAGTAGCCAGTTGACCTAATCCACATGGCTTTGGACTGTGGGAGGAAACCGCAGCACCTGGAGGAAACTCACAGAGGCATCGGGAGACACACCCAGAAAGGCCCCCTGTCAGCCGCAAGGTTCGAACCCAGAACCTTCTTGTATGGATTTGCACAGAAATGAAAGATTTGGATGAGAACAGGCCAACATAACACTTTCTAAGTAACCATAGCAACAATCATTTAAATGTAGCCTATTGACATACAAAGTTAGTTGATTAAAATAACAATGAGTTGGTTTGAATCGCATTGAGCTCCTAATATGGAAGTGAGATGTATAGAGTGTCTCAGTTTTCCTGTGGAGCTGTACTCACAGTCGAATCCCTGAGCGTGTGTGAGACACCCTGCAGTAACAGGACATGGGGAAAGCTCACACCACTTCAGCTCCTCACAGCGCCGCCCTGCTGTGTTCGGAGGGCAACTGCAGGTGAAATCATCCCACATGGAGTAACACACACCGCCATTCAGACAGGGGATTATCTGCAAAATAAAACAGGGAGCAATGAGTCAACACCGCCACAACAGAGTTATTGTAATGACACATGAGCCTACAAACGAGATGGATGGATGGATGGATAGACAAGCCAATCAACTGAAAAACAGAGAAAGAGACAGATTGATGTATTGATGCATGGACTGTTAGACAGACAGGTAAATAGACTGACAGACAGGCAGTGAGAGAGATAGACTGACAGAAAGATAAACAGATAGACATTTACAAAGACAGATAGATGAACAGACTGATAAACAGGCAGATGTTACAGGCAGATAGATAGACGAACACACAAATACACAGTAAGACATAGATAAACAAGAAGATAGAGAGACAGGAATCAGCCAGCCAAAAAAGACAGACTCATATGTACACAGACAGACATAAAACATACCCTGCAGTAATTATCGCCATTGCAGCCTTGTGTGACCTGCACCATCGTCTTGAGCCTGTAGGAAGCCAGTGGAGTGCTGATTGGGTAAAACTGCAGGTGATTGAAGTTCAGCCGCAGGTCCTGGATGCATCCTTTAAAGTAGCCTCTGAATGCTAATGAGGCTTTTCGATCCTCTAAGCCTCCCACATGAACCGTGTCACCTGATCGGATCGTCAAACCTCGGCTGGCAATCAAAGCCTGAGTCCTAGCTGAGTGCGAGAGCGTGAGTGTTCCCTGCTCCACGTGCACACTCACCAGGTGAAAATGTCCATCGTTAACTCTGTCGTGACCCTGCAGGATTTCAAAGTGATTCACCTGAACTTTGACCTTCCCACCATCCAGCCATACGTGCAGGTAACGGCTCGTGCTGTTGGAAAAAACGAGGAGCAGACCATTTAAACGCCGTGTGCGAATGAACATGGACACAGTGAAAGTGTCCATGGGGTCATCGTCCACATAAAAAACTGCATAGCTTTCCACATCTTCATGTCCAAACCGTGCAGCGATGTGTTCTGTGAACACACACACAGTGTTTTAGCATTGCGTAGTTTGTACAATCCTAAACTAAAGGCTATGAGCTTCCATTTCCTGTTAGCACCATCAGCCTTCTATATTCAGTGCAAAACTAAAGATGTAAAGATTGACAGAGAGATAGAATAAGAGGCGGAAAGACAGAAAGATTGAATGGTAGCAGATTGAAAGACAGACAGTGAGACAGAAGGACAGAGAGACAGAAAATACATATCCTGCAGTAATTATCACACTGCAACCCTGTGTGACCTCCACCATAGTAACAATATTAGCACATGGACACTTATTTCAGAGAGAGCCTCACCCTCGGAGCAGACATTTCCCTCGTAGGGACGACGGCACTCACACTTGTGTTTCTTCCATCCCAAGCCGATGCACTGTCCTCTGTTCCTGCATGGATTGTCCTCACAGCCATCACTTTCCCTGCAGCCCAAAGTCACTCTGAACTGCTCAGCTCTGACCTTTAACTCCGGAACCACTAGGTGGGACTGAATGTACACATCCTGCATGCAGCCCAGGAAATATGAGTCCGGATTTACTTGTCCATTTCCTGTTCCACCTATATAGACACTCTGGATCACAGTGAAAGAGGACTGTCCTGACCCAGATCCCAGATCCCGTTCCACTAGCACTTCTTTGTGGCAGGTTTTCGCACTGCACAATGGGTCATGCAAATCAAGTCCTAGTACACTTTCGTACAAGAAAACCTGCACCGTATGCCAATGGCCATCTGCTACATCCTGAAAAAGGTCCACCAGATCTGACTCGCTGTTGTTGCCCCATTGCATGGAGTGACGTAGTCGGCCATTTTGCAACTGCAGCGTGAGTACATAGTCGTCCACTTCACAGTGCAGTAGAGTCGCTGTTTTTTGCACCGTGCGAAAACTCAAAGTAGCGTTCAGAAGTGCCACTGTGTCCTTGAGGGCTGTTTTGATGTGTAAGAATCCATTCTTTTCGAAAGAGAACGTGGTGGAAATCTCACACCTTGTGCCGGTGTAACCTTCAGGGCACGTGCAGCTATATCTGTGTTGACTGCTACTGAGAAAGGGAGAGCATGTAGCACCATTTTGGCATCGGTGGTGCTCACAGCCCTGTAGTACAACCGTGCAGTTTGGACCTCCATAGAGTCGGTCATTTTGGGAACTGTTAGAGCATTGGCAAGTGTAATTGCCATTGTTTCTTATGCAAACACCACCATTTTGGCATGGGCTGTTTTTGCAGGCATCAATGTCCTCATGAAAGAGAGCATCTGTTACAAAATAAAAATGTAGTTTACCTGAGTATAGGAGTGTATTTGAAACACTGTCCCCTAGAGGCCATCAACACACAACATGATCTCTTTATTGGTTTTATGGATCTTACGGGGAACACAACTCTAACACTAGATTTGCACTACCAGTAGGTTGGGAACTAATTCAGATTTACAGATTTAAAATGAAGGAAGCTGCTGAGACATACTTCTATTTAGGGTCAATAATGTGATCAGAAATAGATTGGATGAAAAAAAAAAATCATATGTACACAATATCCAGCTTAAATTAAATGTAGTTAATCAACCAAGATGTCTTTGGTGTCTCAAATGTGGTGTTTTAGTTTTGTGCTATAGTTATGATGCTAATGAGGCTAATATATGGTGTAGAGTGCATGGTTCTTGTGCAGCACTGCACAACACATTTACTGCTTCCATTTATTCATTATGAGTAACTGTTTTGTCCTGATTATTGTGTGGGGGGGGTAAGTTTAAAGTACTAATTTGTTTATATTTTGACAAATAGTTTGACGAAGTTTGTCACAATATATTGTGGGCAGGTGCAAACAAAAATAACTGAGGAAGCAGGTGGGATTGTACAAGACTATGTGTGGGAGCAGGTGGGATTTGTCAAGAGAGTTTGCAGGAGTGGGTGGGATTGGTCTAGAGTGTCTAAGGGAACGGGACTGGTCAAGAGTGTCTGAAGGAATGGGCAGGATTGATCAAGACTGTCTAAGGTTGCTGTTGGGATTGGTCAAGCGTGTCTGAGGGAATAGGCGGGATTGGTCAAGAGTGTCTGAGGGAACGGGACTGGTCAAGAGTGTCTGAAGGAATGAGCACGATTGATCAAGACTGTCTAAGGTTGCTGTTGGGATTGGTCAAGCGTGTCTGAGGG
>JAOTRR010000047.1:18619385-18629995 GCA_028570945.1 Gogo arcuatus
AGTTTAAAGTGAGAGTTTGTGTCTACTTTTTACATTTTTACCATTTATAGACATATACTGGCATGTAGTTGTAGAAAAAAGGTCAATGTTGTGTTTTTCTGGTCACTTTGAAGCTACAGCATGCACAATTTTGGAGTTTTGCCCTCTCTGGTAGAAAATGGAATTGCAAGTGAAAGAAAGTAGTTTTAGTAATAAGGGTTGTGCTACGTCTTTCTACGAGTCGGAGCGCTGAAACGAACACCAGAGGAAAAAAGACACAGATCAGGCGAGCAGAGGGGCGGAGGCTCTTGCTCTCTCTCAGTTTAAAATAGAAACATTTTGAGAAACTCACAAACACCCCCACTAACTAGCTCAACAAGTACACAACTGACTAAAGATACAAATTCCGCACAGGATAAATCCTCTAACTGTTATCTATCATTAGCAAACATCCCACAAAACTAAAAAAACAAACATGGAGTGCCTTACCTCCATCCGTCCAGAATCAATTTTCTTCTTATGTTCTACACTCTTGCACTCTTTATCTCCTGATTGGCTACAGGTCCTGCCAGTCACTCTGTAGCAGGTCTTCTTTCATGCCTATAGTTGTAACATGATGATGTTTAACAGATATAAGCTGGCGTATGATGTATGTGTACACATTTTCCAGCCAATTTTTATTTATTTATTTATTTATTTATTTATTTATTAACAAATAAATTCTACAATCCTGACATGGGCGTGCTATAAACTGCAGTGTAACACAGAGTTCGTACGCCCACAGGCGAGAGAGCGCATCAGTGTGAAGAGTGCGGGAAGTGTTTCAGACGCGCCGATCACCTGAACGTCCACTACAAAAGTATTCACCTGGGAGAGAAAGTGTGGAGAAAGTAAAAAAAGAAAAACAAACCTCTACACTTCTACACGCTTAAATGAAATCAATATATCATGTTATGTTGTGTTTGACCGATTATTGGTCTTCATGCAGAATACTGTTTAATCACTCCTTAGTTTTTCTTACAGTGTTTTCTCTGAACCTGCAGGTACAAGGCTGTAGTGCACCAGTGTGAAGTGTGCAAGAAAGAGTTCAGAGGAAAAACCAATCTGATGACACACTTCAGGACACATTCTGGTAACGTTATCATTTACACAAGTGTGTATCTGTCCTCCTGAGATGATACAGTGTGCTTGGTCGATGAGCTGATGTATAAAAGATAAATCCAGAGCAGCTAATGATTCACTGCAGTGTTTTTGCACGTGGTGGAAGAAATAAAATTTAGGAACTTTAATTGGTGTTTTCACATTCTGGTCCATAGTGTAATTTACTGCCATAGAGGCATAGAGGCCACACCTCCTTTTCTAAAACTGACAGTCATAGAAGCCACACCTCCACCTCTGGAATTGTCAAGAACAGAGGCCACACCTCCTTTTTCTAAGGCTGAATGGCAGAGAGACCACACCTTTATTAGATAGAAAGCAAAGAGGCCACACCTCCTTTGTTATGACTGACCAACATAGCCATGGCTCGTACTTACTAAAACTGAGAAGCACAGAAGCCATGCCTCATTTTCTAAGACTGACAGACACAGAGGCCGCTCCTCCTTCACTGGCCCAGATGCCACGCCTCTTTTAGAGGGACTGATATGCAAAGGGGCCACTCCTCCTTTAAGACTGACGCAGACATACAGCCACACCCCTTATCCTGCATGTTGTAAACCAGTGCTGTAATTTCATGATAAATTTCATTTCATTCCTATCAAACGTGTGTTTATTTTTAACCAGGAGAGAAGCCTCACCGCTGTGTGATCTGCAACCAGACCTTCCGCATCAAGAAAACTCTGACCAAGCACATGGTCATCCACTCTGAGGTGCGCCCTTTCAGCTGCCCTCACTGCAGCGCCGCCTTCAAACGCAAGGACAAGCTCAAATACCACGTGGACCACGTCCACAGTGCTCGCCCTCCCAACCCGGCCTTGTCCCAAACACCCGAAACGTCCCAAACTTCCAAACCGTCTGACGTTTGCGTCCCTGTCACTTTGGTGCCGGTCCAGATTCCCGAGGAAGCTGGAGCCGAACTGCAGCAGCAGCCAGGTGGATATCAGCCGTCCACTGATCTGGTCTTCCTGGAAAAATACACGCTCACTCCTCAGCCGGCCAACATCGTGCACCCGGTGCGGTCGGATCAGATCCTGGACCCGAGGGAGCCCTCGTACCTCAGCACGCTGCTCGGCCTCGACTCCTCCTCCTCTGAGCATACTCAGTAGTGTTATAAAAGCTCGCCTAATAATATGAAATATCAATGGACTTTTATTAACGTTTCCACTTTTGTCCACATGCAGTCCCTTTTTCTTTTTTTTAAAATTCTCTAGTAAGAATACTCTCGAGTGCAAAAGTTTGCATCCCCTTAAGGTGTAACTAAGATCAAGAATTTAATATATTTTACAGATAAGTGTGTGATAGTCAAGCGTGTATGATAAGATGATAATGAAAAACAAATTACAGTTACATCAGATCAGGTATACCACCGTGTTGTTGAATTCTCGAATCTGATTGGTTGGATGGTGTTGATTTAATTTTCAGCTCTAATACATACGAATAAGTTATCGCTTCTATAGTAGCAGCTCATTCACAGGAAATTGTACAGCAGACGTTCTACATAATCTATAATAATAGATAATTATAATAAACATGTTTAAAGTGTTATTTAGAGAAGAAGAAAGAAAACATTTTCATTTTATTTGTTATGTGACTTGTACGTCCGTTGTTTGCCATTCCTCCACACGCTTCCGTAATATACCGTTTGCCACAAAATGCTTTTTCCTCAGATCAGATCTGGAGATTGAAAGTTTCTTTTCTTTTTTTTATACAGTACACACACTGCATTTTTAAGATTTTGGAATGAAATCTTTTTTTAAGTACATTTTCACTTTTTGCATTCAGAAAGCATTTGGGGGGGGGGGGGTGCATGCAAACCTTTGCTTTCCCATTGTAGTTACTGAGCATGCTCACTATATATCTGTCAAACGTGGAAGTTATTATGGCTAATGGACACAAGAACATTCCACACGCAATACATATGCAACAACATAGTGTGACTGGGTGTGAGGGGTGAATAATCAGGATCTTGCCGGGTCTATTCTGTAATAAGCAAATTGCACATACATCCTGTAATGGATACTATAGATGTATAGTGTCGTTACTGGTGATGTAGTGAGATAACATATAATGAAATGTCATTATATCAATCTTTTGTTCTTTATATACTGTAATCCTCAACAGTATGATTTGGGTTTTATGCTATGGCACTTATTTTGTTGGGTCCAATGAAATGTTGGATAAGTTTATGTATAAAATTGTGCTGATGAAGGAAAAATATGGAATATAGTATTAAAATGCAACAGCATTTGAAGTCAAACCAGTTTTGTCTCACCTTGATGACAGCATCACTGTTACCACTTCAGTGTTCTAGTAAAACACAAGGGAGAACAAGCAAAACTCCACGCTGAGATTGACCTGAGCTCAGGATCAAACCGGGCACCCTGGAACTATGAGGCGGCCAGGGCAATTAAAAATTATTCACAAGTTAAAAATGTAAAAGTTGTGATGGCATAAGTATTTATCCACATTACTGTGAATCTTCTATGTTAGTTCTGGTTGCTATCAGAAGTGACATAATTAGTGTCAAACTCCACTGTGTAAATCTAAATACATCTGTTCTTGGAACAATCCAGAGTTTTCTAGAGAAGACAAAGAAGTTCCCAAAAGAGCAGAGTTCTGGAAAATTATCAATCAGAGTTTGGTTATAAAAAGAATCCCAGACTTTGATCATGCCAAGGAGTTAAATTAAATCTATTAATAAAAACTGGAAAGAGGAGGCCATCTACTGAAAGTGAGCAGATTAGTCAGAGAAGCAACCAAGAGGCCAAGGGTAATGCTAAACATGATGCTACCACCACCGTGCTTCACCATGGGCATGAGTTTCTCATGGTGATGGACAATGTTATGTCCATAATCAGAGAAAAGTGCTGTTAAATTCTCACATCTGGTTAGAAGGTGTTTGTTCACTTTTGTATAATAGCTGCTCTGACCAATCAGATTTGAGAATTGAACAGCACTGTGGTATTATGTTAATTCAGGGGAAGCTCATTGGTATTTCCACATCCTTATCATTAAGTAGCATTAACAGCCACAGTCTGATTGTCTTAATTGTTCCCACAACTTTCTAAGTCGTGGCCATACATTATTAATTTAGTAGGGATAGTTACATATCTACATTTTGTTAACTTACTTGCGCTAATTATCACAGTGACTAATTTATAGCAGTATAAATAAAGATCATTACCATTATGAAAGGTGAAGTGTTAACACAAACAACTGTATGTTTATAAAGCAGCAGGGGTGTGGTCAAGTGCCGGTTTGTGAACGGAGGGCGGAACCTGTGGAAATGTGTGGTAGGGATGAGCATGAACCTGTGCGTAATTAACGTGGTTCTTTTTCTTCAACGTGTGTTGTCGAGAGAGAGAGAGAGAGTGTCAAGTTTATTTATATAGCACATTATGATACACAGAGGCCATTCAATGTGCTTTACAGAGATAAAATAATATGCATAAAAAGCATAAAGAATAAAGGAATAAAAGTAATATTTAAAGAAAGTTAAAAATAGGTTAAACAAATATGTAAAAAGCAATATAAAAGAACACATGTATTACAGGCATAAAAGTAGACAGAACAGATAGAAGTGCAGGTTTTTGTGAAAGTAGAGCCAACTGATTAATTGAAGGCAGCGAAAAACAAGGCAGTTTTTAGCAGTTGGGGCAGGTCTGATCTCCATGGGGACCTGGTTCCAGCAGTGGGCGACATAATGGCTAAATGCCATGTCCCACTGTTTAATTTCAGATCTGAGCACCACTAGCTGACCAGCTCCTCCTGATCTAAGAGGATTATATTCAGCAAACATTTCAGAGATTATGTTTAGAGCCCAATCCATTGAGTGACGTATAAACAATGAGTAATACTTTGAATTCAATTGTATCTAATTGGACGTCAGTGTAAGGACCTGAGAATTGGAGTAATGTGCTCTCTTTTCTTGGTTTTTGTTAGAATTTTGAATATGCTGTAGCTCTCTAATGGGAAGGCCAGCAAGAAGAGCATTGCCATAATCAACCCTGCAGGATACAAAGGTATGAATAAGTTTCTCCAAATCTTGCTTTGAGACAAAATCTCTAACCTTAGCTATGTTCCTGAGATGCCAAAATGCTGATTTAGTTATAGCTTTAATGTGGTCACTGAAACTAAGATCCCCATCCATGATTACACCAAGATTTTTGGTTGTAGTCTTTACTTCCCAAGATTCCAGGTAGACACTAAGTTGTGACCTTCCTTCTTTGTTTCCAAACAGAACTATCTCTGTCTTGTCTTTATTAAACTGAAGGAAATTAAGTTGCCTCCAGCCATTTACTTTTTCGAGGCATAGACTTAAGGAGTCTATGGGATCAAAGTCATTCAGTGTCGTCTATATAGCTATGATAAGCCACCTTGTACTCTTGGAGAATTTGGCCAAGAGGAAGTATGTACAGGTTGAACAAAAGGGGCCGAGGATCATTCCTGAGAGCCAACCCAATCTTCTAATCTGTCTAGTAGTATTTTATGATTGACAGTGTCAAAAGCAGTTCTAGCGGTACCAAGACAGTTATTTTACCTGAGTCTGTATTCAGACGAATGTCATTTAATACCATTATGAGACCTGTTTCAGTACTATAATGTTGATGGAAGCATGATTGAAAGTCATCGAAGTAGCCATTCAAGTAATTACTGATTTGATTGACAACTACTTTCTCAGTAACCTTGCCTATAGTGTTGTAGTCAAGACCACCTAAACCAAGACCAGAGTGTATCAAGAATGAGACAAGAGCAAGACTTTGAGGGGTTGATACCAGGTCAAGACCAAGACTAAGGCGGGGTGAGATGAGTCAAGACCAGGACCAGACCAGTGCTTGTCAAAGGGAGCAGGGAGGGGTGACGGCCGTTAACAGTAACAAAAATATCAAATTAACAACGAATAATGTTATTGGTTACATTTGAAGCAGAAAGTTTTACATCCAATCACAGTAATGATATTAACAAATAAAATCAGACAATGCATAGGCAATTTAGAATTATCCCCACAGCTGTGGTCTTGACCAGTCTTTAAATAAAATCCCAAGTCCTCTATGTCTGAGACTGAGACAAGACCGAGTAAAAATGTGGTTGATTCTGAGACGAGACCGAGACCTTCAAAAAGTGGTCTGGAGACCAAGACTGATCACAAGTACTACAACACTACTTGCTTATGGAAGAATGGGAGAAAGCAAAACAATGTTAGTAAGCTTTAATAATTGCTTGATGAGCAATTCATTCAGAAGGCGGTACAATAATAATAATAATAATAATAATAATAATAATAATAATAGGCAATAGTATTATCAGTATGAATTAAATATGGTGTTAATTTCTGTTAATTATTGATGTTTTAATGATCAAATAGTTATGTTCTTGTTCTAATTATTATTATTATTATTATTATTATTATTATTATTAGTAGTAGTAGTAGTATTTGTGGTAGCAGGATTAGATATATGATTCTTGTCTCGTAGATAAACCCTCTAAAGAATTGTCTAAAGAACAGTACAAATAGTGCTAACCGTGCTCATTTCTATCTGATTATCCTGGTGAATTTGCCCTATATAATAATACTTATTGTATTATGGAGTCAGTATAACACAGAAGGTAAGGCTTACTTAGGTTTATTATCAAGAAATATAACTCATTAACTTATTCATTTTATACTTTGTTATTGAAAATATTCAGGCCTCTCAAGTGACCTGATAAAATTTATTGTGCCTAAAGGAATGGATTAAATGTTAAGTTCATTAACTTCATTGTAATCACTCCTACTGGCTTCTTCCTGTTTTCTGAAGTAGCCAATGAACACCACATCCATCTACTTTATGATTACCTTTTTACAATGGCTTGTTTGTAACATTTCAGCAGCTGAAAGTATCAGATTGAATTTCGGTTGTAAACATAAAAATGGAGCACAAAAGTGCAGAAAGAGGAAAAGAGAAGGATTTGGACACCACCAAGCTCCCAAGATATATTTTTATATTTCCCATCCTTCTGGTACCTGATCTCTCTCTCTCTCTCTCTCTACTACTATTACTACTAATGGTTTGGTCCACTCTGATTAGGATCACCACCTTGTTCACGGCAGAGTGGCTTGAGTGTTTCAGTGACCCTTAGAGCTATGTCTTCATACTCCTGGTAGGGCCACCCATGCCGAACAGATCGAAGGATAGGGACCAGACAAAGAGTGATCCCCTGGTCCTCCAGGGTGGTGGTTGGACTGAGGGCTGATAACCCTCTCCCATACAAACACACTATTACAGAAACCGGAAGCAGAGAAAATCAATCAAATCTTGGGGATGCTGTGGCCACTCATCTGAACAACGGAGAGCCCATGAGGCACAAGGGCCAAAGCCGACAGGAAGCCCTCGGGCCGACTAGGCCATTTTTACACCTGAAAAACGTCATGAGGTAACTGGAATGTGAGAACACTATATAGAAGTGGTAATCTTGCGCAGGTGGCAAGAGAGATGGTTAAGAGAACTATTGAAATAATGGGCATCAGTGAAACTCTTTGGACAGGTCAAGGGAGGATGCAGCTGCCAGATGGAGCAACTATAATTTACTTGGAAAGAGAAGACAACAATCATAGAGAAGGGGTAGGTATATTAATGTCAAAGAGCGTAGCAAGAGCCCTGATGGATTGGACTCTGATCAGTGAAAGGATTATTCAAGCCAGATACTATTCTAAGCACATTAAGCTGACAGTGGTGCACATTTATGCACCCACAGAAGACACAGATGAGCGAGTAAAGAACGAGTTATACATGGAACTACAACATGTGATAGACAGGTGCAACATACATGACAGGTTGATTGTCACTGGAGACATGAATGCAAAGGTTGGTGATGAAAATTGGGACAATGAAAGAATAATGGGCAAGCACGGAATGGGAA
This sequence comes from Gogo arcuatus, assembly GCA_028570945.1. Lineage (NCBI taxonomy): Eukaryota > Metazoa > Chordata > Actinopteri > Siluriformes > Anchariidae > Gogo > Gogo arcuatus. Next base: position 18,627,423 of record JAOTRR010000047.1, read on the forward strand.
AGAGGAATGATAACAGGGAAAGGCTTTGCAAAATGTGTGACATGAATGAGTTAGCGATAACAGGAACATCATTCCCACATAAGACGATACACAAGGCAACATGGGTATCACCAAATGGGAAGACGAGAAACCAGATAGATCGTATTCTAGTCAGCAAAAGGTTTAGAAATTCAGTGAAAGACACCCGAGTATATAGGTCTGCAGACATTGAAAGTGATCACTACCTTGTATGCATGACGGTCAAACTAAGACTAAGAAGCCAGCCAAAAGAAAAGAAAAGCATTAGAGTAAGGTATGATACAATAAAGTTGGAAAATGAAGACATCTCAAAGGCATATACCCTCACACTGAGGAGCAGGTATCAGGTACTTGAGGAAGAATGATCAGAGTTGGAAGATGGGGTCGAGGTAGAGCGTGACTTTCAGGTGATGGAAAAAGCATACACAGAGACTGCAGAGACAGTGCTTGGTAGACCCCGGAGGAAGAAGAAACCATGGATCAGTGAAACATCATGGAGCCTTGTAGACCAGAGAGAGGGAATTAATAAGAAGATCCTGGCCACACACTCAGAGAGGGTCAAGAGACAGCTTAGGACAAGGTACGTAGAAAAGAACAGAGAAGTGAAAAGGAGTATAAAATCGGACAAAAGGAGATGGATGGAGAATATCGCAAGTAAGGCAGAAGAAGCTGCAAGAAGCCAATACATGAGGACACTTTATGCACTCACAGACACTATGTAATGAAAGGCCAAGGCAGAGTGTGGCAGTGCTAGATAAGAGCTGAAAACTTGCTAGTGGCAAGGAAAAAGTGCAAGCCAGATGGACAGAGCATTTTAAGGAAGTGCTTAACAGGGAAGAACCGGCAAACCCAATTACTATCGATGAATAGTGTGAATTTGAATTCGCTGATATGATTGAAGAGATTGCAGTTAATGAACCAACACTAGGAGAAGTCAAAGCAGCTATTGAAAGATTGAGGAATGGGAAAGCACCAGGGATTGACTCAATCATGGCCGAGTTATTGAAGGCAAACACAGAGTTTTCTGCGATGAAAATGCATCAACTAATGAAGAAAGTCTGGCAACATGAGAAGATCCCCAAGAAGTGGAAGCAAGGACTGATAATCAAACTTGCGAAGAAAGGAAATCTTAAAGAATGCAAGAACTCAAGAGGCATAACCCTGCTCTCAGTCATGGGGAAGATACTTGGCAGAATTATTATTGATCGAGTAAGGAACGGAGTAGATAGAAGACTGAGGAAGGAGCAAGCGGGATATAGAAAAGGAAGAGGAACAACAGATCAAGTTTTTGTACTGCGGAATGTCATTGAGCAAGTGAACGAGTGGCAAGCAATGCTATACCTGGGCTTCGTAGACTTTGAGAAGGCTTTTGATTCAGTCCACCATGACAGCTTATGGATAAGTAGTAGAAGTTCTACTTCTATGGTAGTAGAAGATCAAGGTGAGTGGTTCGACATTTAGACTGGTGTTAAGCAAGGATGCAATATGTCGGGATTTTTGTTGTTGATAGTAATGGATTGGGTGATGAGAAGAACAGTTGGACATGGTCAGAATGGTATTAGGTAGAAGTTTACATCCAGACTTGATGACTTAGATTTTACAGATGACATAGTGCTACTTTCCTCGACTAAACAGCAGATGCAAGACAAGACTAACAGACTAAATGAAAAGGCCAGATGAGTGGGACTTAAGATCACCAAGGAAAAGACGAAGATGATGAGGATCAACTCCAGAAACCAAGAAAATATTACCATTGATGGACAGGATATTGAGGATGTTGACGAGTTCATTTACTTGGGGACCACGGTTTGTAAGGAAGGAGGTGGCATGAAAGACCTGAAGAACAGACTATCAAAAGCCAGGGGTGCATTCATAAGATTGAAGGGGATCTGGAGTTCAAGAACCATCTCTAAAAGAACTAAATTCAAGTTGTATAAGACCCTGGTAGTGCCAGTCTTGCTATATGGGTGAGAGACGTGGAAGATGAATAAGGGGGATGACAAGGCAGTGGATGTGTTTCAAAATAAGTGCCTGCGAAGAATTCTACAAATCCAATGGCAGGATCATGTTAGCATGGAAGAGTTACTGGGGAAAAGTGATATGAAGCCACTGAGCGAAGAAGTAAAATCACGAACATGGAAGATGATCGGCCACATACTAAGACAGGACTGGGATAGCCACTGTAATATAGCAGTGACCTGGGCAACAGAGGGGAAACGAAAGAGAGGACGGCTCAAGACCACCTGGAGGCGCACTGTAGAGAAAGAGAGGAAAGTGGCAGGTTGGAAAGCATGGGACAAGGCATGGGAGGAGTGGCAAGTTGGAAAACATGGCTGTGGCGGCTAATCGGGAGAAGTGGAGAGATTCTGTGAAGGCCTTATTTCCCATGAGGCACGAAGCAGATAGGTAACAGGTAACTACTGGTTTAGAACTTTTACTGCACCTTTGGACACTCATGACTTGTTAAGGATTAGTTTATAATCTATATATCATTTTCTTCTACTAACTTGTTTAGTAATATTATCCACTGATATACGTGTGTGTGTGTGTATATA
>JAOTRR010000047.1:18717557-18729661 GCA_028570945.1 Gogo arcuatus
GTGTGTGTGTGTGTGTGTGTGTGTGTGTGTGTGTGTGTGTGTGTGTGTGTAGTGTACATAGCTAGTATGAGCACCTTGTCAGTGGAATTCTTATTATTCTGATGCCTTTAGGGTTTTTTTTTCTGACGATGCTAGTGAAGACAGAATTGCAGTGATATTGTAAGAGTATATTTCTTTCCTTATACTCAGCCACGCCCACTTCACTGAGACTGACAGGCACTAATGCCATGCCTCCATTACTAGGATTGACACTCACCCAGGCCACGCATCTTTAAATAGGACTGACACTAACTGAAGCCACGCCTCCTTAAGTAACACTGCCACTCACAAAGGCCACACCTCTTTTACTAAGATTGATGGTCACACAGGCCACACCTCCTTTATTAGGACTGGCACTCCCACAGGCTACACCTCGTTTACTAAGATTGACGGTCACACAGGCCACACCTCCTTTATTAGGACTGGCACTCCCACAGGCTACACCTCCTTTTCAAGGACTGAAGCCACACCCCCTTTACTAGTAACTATATAGCTAGTTTTCGAGCTTATCAAATGGCTACGTTTTGATGAGTACATGAGCATGACTGTATCATTAAAAAATTCAAACTAATGAATCGTTACAGCTGATGCTGCTGATGTTGTGCATGTGTGTTAGTGTGTGTGTGTGTGTGTGTGAGAATCCTTAAAACTCATGGAGTTGTGTGAGTTAATTGGATTAGCTGATTACCCTAAGGAGCTTATTAATTGTACTGTTGGACTTGTGGAGCGTGGAAAGCACACTGTCTGCCTCTCTCGCTCTCTGTGTGTGTGTGTGTGTGTACAACAAGTTGAGGAGAAATGAGGAAATGCATTACGAATGAGTACACACTCAGTCATTCATGCTCAGTGTGTATGCAGTGACGTGGCTCATCACACTGAGGCACTGGACTTTTCTTGTGCAGCAGCATCTGTATCGAGCGCGCGCGTGTGTGTGTGTGTGTGTGTCTGACCAAAAGTTTAACACACCTCAGTATGGGACACGATGCTTTGGATTCACACACACCCCCCAAAGTCTTGTCCTATATTAATACACACATTCTCTGAAATCTGCAGTGCATTAAAGCTGAACACCCTTCTTCTTCTTTCTTCTATTGCTCCCGTGGCCGCAGTAATAAAGTGACAGGCCTCAGAGTATGTTACACTGCCTGAGGGTAAGTGTCGGAACCCATTAAGGACAAGCTGCCAAGAAATAGCAGCTCCCTAGTGAGTGTGTGTTCGGGTTTCAGAGCCCAAGGCATGGCAGAAGACACTGCGGAAAAGTCAGTGTACGACATAAAGATCACTTTATTCCATCAGTTACCGAAAATGGTGACTAAACGCTATTCTTTCTGAAAAGAATCCATAATTCTTTGCTAATAAAAGTCCCAAGCAGTGTGTTCTTCTTGGCTACAAGTGTGCATTTCAGTTTACCAGGAACTCCAGCAAACTACACTAAAACACAGACTAGGATGATAGAAAACAGGCTACAACCCGAACTACCATCATAATAAACATGCTGACACCTGATCTAGCATCATGGCAAACAACAGGATATGAATGATACCCATATGAGTTATAGTAAACAAGCTAACAAACCATTTACCATTATAGTAAACAGGCTAAAACACCAAATCACATTAAACAACCAAATTACCCGTAAGAATTAGAGTAAACAGGCTAGAAATGAACTAGCATAACAGTAAACACACTAACAAACCATTTATTATTACCAGCTAAAACATTATCTAGCATTATAGTAAACAAACTAATCAGAGCACTATAGTAAATAGCAGAAGTATCTATAAGGATTATAGTACACAGGCTGGAAATTAACTAGCATAACAGTACACACAAGCTAACAAACCATTCATCATTATAGTAAACAGGCTAACACACAATATAGCATTATAGTAAATATGCTAAAACACCAACTAGCATTATAGTAAACAGGCTAAATCACGAACTAGCATTATAAAACACGAACTAGCATCACAGTAAACGGGCTAAAACACAAATTAGCATTATAATAAACTGGCTAAAACACTAATTAGCATTATAGTAAATAGGTTAAAACAAACTAGTATTATAGTAAACAGGCTAAATCATGAACTAGCATTATAAAACACAAGTTAGCATTATAACAACGAGGATAAAACATTTCTGATTCAGTGTTAGTGATATATTTCAGTGTTGAAGACGTATAATATATTTAGAGAAAGAGAAAGAATGAGGCTGAAGTGAAAAAAAGGAGGAATGAATGAATCTGGAAGAGGAGCGTGAGAGAGAGTGAATGAGCTTCATGAACAAAGGCAGAAGTTAACAGGGACAAGTCATGATCTTGCCACAGCCCTTTCCCTCTCTCTCCCACCATGCATCATTCATACACACGTACGTATGTACACACACACACACACACACACACACACACACACACACTGGTGTGCTAAGCATACACAAGTCCTATTCTACAGAAACCAGGCCTATGTAACTTGCTATGGTTTATGTAATTGAAAGCTTGTGGTCTGGAACCGGTTGTGATGTGGTGTCCCAGAAATGATGTCCCCGAAGCTCTACTTCCTGTCTCTCATTTCTGATATATAACCTAAGGTCCCTACGGTTTGTGAGATCTCCAGGGTGTCCTACTCGGCTCGGGTTGAGCGCTTCACTGGGCACTCGACAATGATTTCACTGTCAATTTGACAACTGTATCATGGAAAACTCTTCTCCCGTATATATGGATGAGGTACAAAATAAATTTCGAGACTATTGTGTCAAAAAACATTCGCTTGAATCAGCTTACCAAATCATCTGACTCTCGAACAATTCCTTGAAAGTTTTTTCCTTCCAGAACTGGCCAAAGTTTCAAAGTGAAATCTTATGCTACATTTTTGCATTGAAAATAATTTTATTATTGTGTTTCTGTGTTTAACTTTCGAATCCAATTTGAAGACGATTCAATCATGCTGCTGTACCAAACGACTCAGCTGTTGTATTATATAAAGAATCACTGGATTCACTTGGATGTATGTGATTTTAATTGTGTTAGTGAACACAAAAGTATACGCAAAAATGTTCTGTAAGATGGATCGTCTTCATTTCAAAAATATGGTCACGTTAAAAGAGTTGACTCAGAGTTGACTCATTTGTGAACAACACATCATAATAGTCTAGCATTACTCACATTTACAAGCAAAATGTACCTGCACAATGTAACTCTGTATCTCTATACAGTACATATGTAAATTATTTTCCTATATCCATACTTCCTGAAGTGTTTTATTTCCAATGACATGCTTTTTTATCCATTTATAGTTACATTTAATGATATGGAATGTTCAAAAAACAAGTTCGTTCCTGTTTTCACTTACGTTATAGCAGGTCATTACAGTAAACAGTCGTTCTAATTTTTCTCTCGCTCGAAGTTAATAAGACAAAAAAAAAAATGCAGCTTGTCATGTTACAGAGAAACCACAAAGCATAAACTCCCCTGTCCTGAAGACATCAAAAAAAACAACAACAACTTCAAGTTACAGCTTTAGCTGCAGCTCTGATCCTGGAGACTGTGCATAAATGTTAAATGAATGACTCCTTAGAGAAAACATCACCATATCAACAATCTCACATGTTATTTTTTATCCGTTTGTGTGGAGCATCCGCCGTCCAAGTTCCTGTTACTATAGAAACCTGTGATTTGCACCTGCACTAGTGTAGCAGCAGTTCTATAACTGCTGTTATAGAAAATGAACCCCTTGATTCGGACCAATCAGAATTGAGAACAACCCAGGATTTGCAGTATCTGCTTGAAATTTTCATTGAAACAGCCAATATAACCGTATTTACTCTGAGTTTGATGATTTTATGAGATGTGACATGTATAAGGTGTTGGAGGTGTTTCTGAAAAGCTGTGTGATGAGAACAGAGTCAGAAATAACTGCATTTTTTGCAGCTTTCCTTGTTCCCGCAGAATTAAGAGAAGCTCAGGTATTTCTATTTCAAAAAAAAGAAAGAAAACTCTTTCCTTCCTCCATCAATCATGAAAAGTGGTGACGCTATATTTACAAGTTCCCTATCCGGGGTGAATGATCTTCCCGTGAGCACTTGACTGCAGCATTACTTCCAGGGAATAGGAGTGTCTATCGCTATCTAGGGTCCTAATATGCAGTAGATATCTGTGGATAAATATGGCACTGAACCGCAACCTGAACACTGCAGCACGATGCACAAGAGCAACACAATACAACACACTGAACACACTGGATGAATAAATTTGTGCCACAGCAAACATTCAAACACATTTCCCAGCAAAGTTCTCACTGTAATCCATAGCAGCTCAATAATACACACAGCTCACGCTGTCATCTCATCGATCAGAGGCTTTGCTCTATTCCCTCATGCTGCCGTAACTTAATTCACTTCAGAGGGCACCTGAACATCGATACAGGAATTCTCAGCTCTCTCTCTCTCTCTCTCTCTCTCTCTGTTGTTCACTCTACATGTATCTTTCCATCATTCTTCTCACTTAGCTCTTCATTCATCACTATACTTCTATTTTTTCCCCAAAGTTCTTAATGTTAACAAGAGAGTGTTTAGCTGGGCTTTGAAGTGAAACGACAGAAACGATCTAAAACAACGCTCTAAATTACAGCGTGTATTTCTGTAGCCGTGGCCTCAGTAATACACAGTCAGTTGGGTATGCAGAGTCAAGGAGTTAAGCTTGTAGTGAGGATTTCATTCCTAAATTGAGCATGGTCAGCTTATCCTTCAAACTGTGGGCTGGTTTTCTTTACAGGAGAGCGTATCGAATTAATCACATTATTTTATGAATCGCACGACTCAAAACAGTGAATTAAAACCATCATAAATAGACAACATCCCACGCACACATTGCTAATACTATTTCATGGCCTCGATTTGGTGTCTCGTGGCTTCGTTTAGATATGTACATCGTATACACAATGATATAACTGTCAGCACATGATATAAAGAAAAAAGGAAAAATAACCAGATGTGCTGGATCAAGTGCTGTTCTGCTATGTGCTGCTGAATAATGAGTGTGGAAGCCATGTTGCTTATTAAACCAGTGATTTAATGTGATCATTACAACTAGGACTATTCATGCAGCAATATATTGGTGACATACTAAACTCCTGTTGGATTTATTTCAACACTCCCATCTTTTCATTCATACATATATCATCATATTAGTCTCTTTTACTTTTCATTTTTAAATGGTCTCTTGCCTTTATGTTACGTTGTATTATATTTGACAGCAAAGAAATCCACATCCCTGATTTTTTTCTTCTGGGTTAATGGTGCCGGTTTCCAGATGCCATCTTGGATGCTTCAATTCAAGAAAATCTGGCAACCACGAAGGCGTGAGGATTCCAGGAAACTGATTTAAGAAGCTGCGTAACCTGAGTCTGAATACCAGGAACTTTCTTCACATAAATTTTGCCTTGTCAAACTTAACAAAAGTTATAGCTAAGGAGTCTGTTTTTATCTTGTTATGTAGTTTTTAAAAAATGCATGAGATGCCAGAAACATTTTATTTCCATTCCAATGAGTATATTTTCCTTGAAAACAAATGCACACAGAGTTCAAAGGTCATCCAAATCCTCAGAAAAGTGTACAAAGGTAATCAATGCTCCATGCTATAAAGGCTGCTATAATGCTTTAAGGTATTATCTCTCCAACCAGTTAAAAGTTAATTTATTGAATGCATTTTTAATGGGGGTTTTTTTTTGGAACTTTAAGATAAGAAAAGCCTCCTGGGTAAAGCTCCCTCATGAAACTGGTTGTGAAGATACCGTGAGTGTGCAGAGCTTCATCAGGAATACTGTTAGACTGTTAAGAATAGTAAAAATAAACACTTTCTATGTGCAGAAGTGTGCAAACTTTTGCAACAAAGCAATATGTGTCACAGTACTACCCAAAATGTCAAAGCAAACTGTCCATTTGTCTTCACACATCTTATCCATTTTCATCTTTTTGAAACCCATCACACCTTCTGTCTGTGAACTCGGATGAACTTCTTTTCACACGGTGCTGTTTTCTTTTCTCCTAACCTCCAGGGTGTCGCTTTGCTGGTTTCTGATGCACGAGCGATGGAGCAATGAGACTCCTTCCTTCAGTGGCTTGCCGTTATTGCGTGAGATGAGCTAGTAAGTCCTTTAGCAGGGATGAAGATTTAAAGGGTTGCTTTAAATCCCACTCCGCCTATGTGCCGAGATTATTCACGCAATTCAGAGTTATTGATTTTTAAGTCTTTTTTGTTAGTGTTCCCATCGAGTTGATACACAATTTAACTGCTTGTAGGAGCACTGTTTGAAAAAATGTGGGAATATTTTTCATTTTGTCCTCATGCAGCTCTTTCCTTTGAACTTTCTGCCAACTACAGTATATTAGGTAATTTAATACATACTAAATGAAGCTATAAATCATCCTCCTTACTTTTCTCTTACGCAGAAGGTTCATTTGACAGCCTGAGATCTTTTTAGCTGGTGTTGGACGTAATTTTCAGCAAAGAGGGGACATAATTTGCTGCCGCAAGGACAGATTAGATCATAACTGGACATGCTGTGTGCTTGTGTCAGCAAAAGACGAAGCAAAACAACTCAAGCTTGCGAAAGGTACTTAAGGATGATTACACAGCAGAATAATGTAATAATTACCCTCCAGTGATGTTAGAAGAGCCGTCACAGCTGTAATCACTTACGTAACACTTCATAAAAATGGCCCTGCCTCCTTTGTAATAAAAATTGACTTCTACAGCGTTGGATAGAGGCTGAAAGTCTGGTTTGAGCTCCATATGTGGCGCTCCATAAATAGCATAGTGTGATGGCGTGAATCCTTTCCCACCCACACTTCTCTTAAGTAGAGCAGTCAATGCAGGCATGATGATGCTTGTTATTTGCACATAAAAGTTGCAGGTCTGTCTGTGGATTTGAGATAGAGATGGACAGAAATGGGAGATGACAGCGGGCTTCTCATCTCCATCTCCAAGCTTGGCTTTTTTTTCCCTCAGACATATCGTGGTGTTTTGCTCATGGAGAACTTGCCCTCCATGCAGACAAAGATGTCAGAACACTGCGGGGTATTTTTGGCAAACGTTCAAGTCTGCAGCACCTCTGGGCTCTGGGAGACATTTTAAAATTTCATCAGGTCTTGCTGTAGAGAAGCGAATGATTTATTCTTTTTGCTATTCAATTCTGTTTTCTTTTGTGTGTTTCAGGATGTTGCCCCTTTCGACCAGCAGTCCATGTCCATGAACGAACTCAACAAGATCCAGAAGATCAAAACTTTAGACTTCCGTCATGGCTGAACATAATGTGATTGCTCTCTTTAATCAGCTTGAAAGCAGCTGGAATTACAGCAGCGAGAAGTGATATGGAGTCATAAACCTCGCTGCCAAAAAGGAAGCAAGATGCATTAACACCAACAGGTCCCTTGTAAAGCATGCAATGATCGATCGTGTGGCTAATCCAAGCAGAGTTTCTAATGCTAGTTTATCCGAACATCATTTCTAATAATAATAAATACAATAGCATATCTTGTATTAAACCAGAACACCAATTCTTCTAGTCCTACACTTTCAACAGCTTTGTTTTCTGGAATTTTCCTTCAATTACTTGATCCACACTAATCTTACTGATTAACCAGACCAGTGTATTTTAGCTCAATTCCAAATGCTCATACACACAATAAGTCGATGTGCAAATAGCAAAGATAGACAAAAATAAATAACATCCACTTCCTTTTTTTCTATTAATTCAAAAGGAACATTTTGGCCTCAGTCATTCTTCCAGTTGTTGACGATCTCATTTTAAATTTCTAACGCTAATACACTAATCTGTACACATATAGGTACAAAAAAAGGTTTATTTTCTTGCACCCAATTCTAAATTTGCTAATCCCATGCTAGTTAAACTTGCACCTAATTAGAGCCACATTTCGAATGCTAGTCTATTTTAGCATAATTTTGAATGCTAATCAGCTTAAACTTTCCTGAGCAAGATGTCAAGCCCTTATCTACCTTACTCACACGTCCTGGCCAACGATCAAACCTGAAACTACCACCACCATGTAGTTTGAAGGTCATAATCCAGTAAAGAATATTTAGAACAATATTTCTAATGTTAGCTTAGTTTAATTTTTAATGCTATTGGAGAAAAAATCAAATAACCAAAAAAGGTGTTAATGGTTTTTTTCAACCACGGCCAGAGCAATGCTTAACCAAAACATCACCAAGAATTCCAGAGACTTGATTCACCTTAACATCACTGACTAATTTGTAATGCTAATCCGCTAATTGACTTTCTTGACTTTCAGCATGCCTCATCTAAATGTCACTGCTCTTTTATCGAACCTGACGAACAGACCCGAATCTGGAAACCTGTATCGGCCGTTCTCTGTGTTCAGCGTCCTCACGCTCACACTTTTAGCCATGCTCGTGGTGGCTACATTTGTTTGGAACCTTCTCGTTTTGGTGACCATTTTGAGAGTCCGAACTTTCCACCGTGTCCCTCACAACCTGGTCGCCTCCATGGCCATCTCAGATGTGATGGTGGCCGGGCTGGTGATGCCGCTGAGCCTCGTTCGAGAACTTTATGGCCGCCGATGGATCCTGGGAAAAGCCCTTTGCCAAGTTTGGATTTCTTGCGATGTTTTGTGCTGCACGGCCAGCATCTGGAACGTGACTGCCATCGCGCTCGATCGCTATTGGTCCATCACGCGTCACCTCGAATATACGCTCAAGACACGGAAAAGGATCTCCAATGTGATGATTGGACTCACATGGCTGCTCTCGTCTGTCATATCCCTGTCGCCGCTCTTCGGTTGGGGAGAGACGTATTCCGAGGAGGATCTAGCGTGTCAAGTGAGCCAGGAACCGTCGTATACGGTGTTCTCCACCTTCGGCGCCTTTTATTTGCCCCTCTGTGTTGTGCTGTTTGTGTACTGGAAGATCTACAAGGCTGCCAAGTTTCGCATCGGATCACGCAAGACCAACACCATCATGCCCATGGCGGAGATTATTGAGGTAAGAAGAAAGCGAGGGTGTATTTTAGATTTGTACTAAACGTGGTACATATGCAGCTATATTTATATTTCATACATTTTCTAACCAATTATCATAAGAACAATATTAATAAAACCCTGAACGTTGTAAGAATTTAATGACTACATCGTAATGCAAATGAAAAAAAATGTAAACTGAAATAATTGGTGTTCAAAACTCAGGATCACAATTAGCCTCAGGATAAGGTAGCGCTTGTAATTCATCCACAACACACACACACACACACACACACACACACACACACACACACTTTCTCTCTCCTAATAGGATTTCTCATTTTACATTCAAGAAAAACACACACCCTCATAAAAGGATAGAATTAGCATTTAGTTTGTACCTTGTGTACCTTATTCGAATTTAAAGCCCAAGATACACACAGGACCTCCTAATTGCGATTCTCTGGTGAATATCAGCAGCAAAGGATGTGTGCAGAGAGAAAAAGGAAATGTCCTCAATGTCCCTGTCACTCCAAAGGTAGCTGATCGTTCAAGACGTGCTGGATGTCTGAAATGTGCTGCTTTAGTTTTTGCACTGGAACTACGAGACTAAATTAGCTTACACGTAGAAATAATAAAGCTCTTTCCTGTATAATTTTTGGAATGAACTTAATTCAAATGACGTAGATAAGCTCCATAATATCTTCTTTTTTAAAAAAATTAAAACTACATTGCGGTACAGCGGGTGGCATTGCTGTCTCACAGCTCCAGGGTACCTGGTTTGAGTTTGGGTTCCTCTCTGTGTGGATGCAGATTGGCGTCACATCTAGAGTGGATTCCCACCATCCTGGGATATGCTTTGGAGCCACCAAAACTGGACCGCTGACAGGATTGTAAAAATGCCCACTGACAGGAGTGGAACCCGATGTGTTCTTCTGGTGTTGCAGCCTGTCCAACTCAAGGTTTGACAAGTTGAGATGCTTTTCTGCTCACCGCGGCCGTACAGAGTGGTTATTTGAATTTGCGTAGCCGTCTTATCGGCTCGAACCAGTCTGGCCGTTCTGTTCTTCCCACGGAACTGCCGCTCACTGGACGCTTTGTTTTTCGCACCATTCTGTGTAAATCCCAGGAGATCAGCAGCTTCTGAAATACTGGTCAAAGATTTCATGTATTGCGCTGCGGCACTCTTGATATTGATAGATGTGTGACTTTTTCCATGCAGCCTGCTTTTCAAAGGTCACATACAGTAAAATATTTATTTAAAAAAAATATCTTCAACGTGTGACGGAAATGAAAATTCAGAACAGAACCAGTTGAAAAGAGCGAGATTGAGGAGAAGGACGGCGGAGAAAGGAAATGCTCACAGATCAAACCAGGAAGCTCTCGGTGGGCAGCGGAACTGGAGCCTGATGGAACACACAGAAACTCAAACACTCACACACACACTCACACAGTGTTATAATTAGATCATCTATTCTACTGTTACTTTGCACTCTGTTACAAACAGTGGCTCGTTTAATTGTCCTCTGAATATTAGCCAGATTGGTTCATCATTAGATGATTGGGCAGCATATGGAGTGATACACACACACACACACACACACACAATGTAGGCAACACTGTAAGTAAGTTATAAAACTCTGTCAGCGCAGTTACTGTTACACTCCATAACAGCACGTCCTAATAAGTGTTTTATTCCCGTACAACACAGCAATTTGCCAACGATTACAATTTTTAATTTATTATTTGTCATACTTTTTATCCACTTATAGTTACATTTAGTGTTGTAGAACGTGTTATCATTCTCACTTATGTAGTCATTATGTTACAGGAAACCGCATAGCGATGTCGGAAAAGCCGTTAATCCGTTTACACAGAACTTCCGCCGCACAAGTCCCTGTGAATGAGCTGTTACTATAGAAACGGTAGCGCGTTAATATAAACCTGTGAGCTAATAATTAAAGAGTACAAGTTCCTGTAAGAAAAGGGTTGTGCTGTTTAAAAGTCTGGCTAGCTCCCCCAGTCGCTGCTGTGTCATGTCCGTGTTGACGCTAGCGAAACGGATCTGGGAGATTTTTCCTCATGCTGTAGGAAAGCAAGGTGCTTGATTGCCTGCTGAACGGAAAAAAGACGCCAATTATTCTCAGCAGGAGGGCTTCACCGGAGTCAAAAAGAATGGAAGGGATTTTTTTTAATATGAGGATAATTTTGCCATCACGTGGGTCTTAGCATCGCAGCGATAGCACGTCGTGTCCTCTGCAGCTCATTTAGTGTGAAAATAGCGAGGCGGCGGTGTTAAAGCGACTCCACACAGAGAAAATGTGCACATCGAGGCTGAGTGATGGAGGAAAAAAGCATCTCTGCGGCGTTCTGAGTGTTTCCTTCCTGAATAAATGATTCAGTACATTCACACTACAATTAGGCTGCAGTCTCCACTGAAAGAACTTGTTGCTCTTTTTCATCTCTCTATCTGTCCATCTTTCTTTCTGTCTCTCAGTCCCTCTCAGCACCTCTGTCATTAGACCTCCATCACTTATTTGGCCTTGTTCTGGCTCCCTTTTGAACTTTTGGCTCTTTCTCTCTCTATCGCTCCATCATTCCATTCAGATCATGACATTCTGCCTCTTTCACTCTTCCCATCCTTCGCTCTCATTCCTTCTCTTGCTTTGTCATCCCTCTTTCATTCTTTATCTATTCAGCCTTTTCTTTCTCTCTCACTCACTTTCCCTGTTCATTCCACTCTTTCCTTCAATTTCTGTCAATCCCCTTTTTCTTTCTCCCTCTCCTTTCCTCTGTTTCCTTCTCACTCTCTCAACATCGTCACTTTCTTTCCTTGTCTCTTGTCCTGTCCATTCCTCTTTGTTTCTTTCTTTCTTTCTTTCTTGCTTGCTTATCTTTCTCTTTCCCTCTCCATCCCCTTTTCCTCTCTTTCTCATTGTCTACCCCTTTCTTTTTCATTCTATTCCTGTCCATTCTTCTCCTTCTTTGTATTTCTCCCTGTCCATCACTCTATTTCTTTCTCTCTGCACTCTTTCTTTCTTTCTTTCTTTCTTTCTTTCTTTCTTTCTTTCTTT
>JAOTRR010000047.1:18765377-18775377 GCA_028570945.1 Gogo arcuatus
GAGAACAATGGTGATCAGTGATTGGTCGTAGAGAACAATGGTGATCAGTGATTGGTCATCGAGAACAATGGTGATCAGTGATTGGTCGTAGAGAACAATGGTGATCAGTGATTGGTCGTAGAGAACAATGGTGATCAGTGATTGTCAAGAACAATGGTGATCAGTGATTGTCAAGAACAATGGTGATCAGTGATTGGTCATTTGAAACAATTGTAATCAGTCATTGATTATCAAGAAAAATGGTGATCAATTGAGGTAGAAGTCACCATGAGCATGGAACAATTGGAACTCAACTTTGGGCTAGGTTTCTATTTTAGTGAGAATTCAGTTTTGAAACATTTTATCACTGTGTTAGCCAAAGCTTGTTTAATTAGCTTACACCCTACATGGTACTGTAGATAAATTCATTAGTTAATTATAGAAAGGGAAGTATACAAGGGCTTATTTTAGAAATATATTTGCATACGGATTATGATTGATCCTTCAAATTAGTTTTTCCCAAACTTCCAGTGGTTTTTTTTAATGTATATATATGACAGATATTTCATTAATTTCCTGTCCCAAAAATTTAATTATGGTTATTGCCTTCTGTTGGCTCACTTCATCATGAATAAAAGAAGATGAATGAAAGCCAGTGACTGAGGCTCTGTCCTACTGTTCAGTGTAAATAAAAACCTACTAGTCTGTTATCTCTTATGTTGTTGTGCAAGATATCCTGGCACACCTCAATGACATTTGTATTCACTTATTTAATAGTTATTGATCCAGGTGAATGCCCTTTGGAGTAAAAATCACTCAGCTGATCCAAGAGTTACGGTAACCAAAAAGAGTGTGTGTTCCTTATCCAAAAGAAGGTCAGGAAAGGAAGTAAAAAACACAATGGAAACTGCACAGTCAGCTGAATCTACTAAACTATCATGACACTAAGTCTGCTGTGATGATATAAAAAAAAAAACAGGATATTGAGGTTAGCATCTGTTCCTAAATGAATGGATGAAGGGAAAAACACATTGACATGAATTTAACACTATTCTCTAATATTGTTGATAAGCCATGCTTGGACATACTGTACATGCTTGTACTACTGATTAGCAGTATGCTAACTGCTAGGTAAACGATCACACCCTTTCCTCAGACATTATCAGATTGTTACATAAACTTGTTTCAGTCACTGCATGACAGTGTTATCTACAAAAGTAAGCAAATATATACTTTTTAAAAACTGTAGTGGTCGTTTTTATTATGAAACAACTCGACTTGTATATTCAAACGGTCTTTTTCTGTTATTTTCGTGATGTGGTTCGAAACTCGTGTAGCAATGCTAGCAATGCTAAGTTGTTCCATAAACACAGTCCACAGATGGGTTCTATCTTGTGTTATGTGTCCTGAACATTCCAGCTGATGTGACCTCGCAGGCTATTATGTCAGGGTCACACATTCTGTGATAACACTGAACTTGGCAGGTTGGGAAACTTTTCCGACATGACTTTGTGCACAAATGTATGAGCAGTGTGTGAGAAAACACAGCAGCTACACATATTTATTATAGCAATAAGGTGTGCTGTCTAGGTGTGTGTGTGTACAGCACTCTCATTCTTAATAGTTTACCTCTCACATACACTGTTAATACCTATACTGTAACACTTTTTAGTATTATCACACACTTTCATATACTTTCACATACTGTACACTGACATTTTCTTAAAACATGTTATGTTTTACCTCACACTCACAACATATCCTCATGTACTTTTCTTTACTTTACATCCACACAATATTCTCTCTTAAAATAACCTCACATTTGGAAGCATACTGAGGTAAACCTAGCAAATGTGAGTGTTTTAGTGTACGTGACAGATAAAGTGGCGTGTATGAGAACAAGTAGTAAACTTCAGTGTTTGTTTAGCCTGTAAGTGACATGTGGTGAAGTTATCTGAGGTAAATTTTTACGTTTTGCACAGCATCTCTGGTCCTCGTGCAGGAAGGAGGTGGCGTGTGGTGACGTCGTAAGCGCTGCTGCATTCTGATTGGTCCTGCGCGACTCACCAGACATCACCGCGCGCTTGAAGGGCTGCTCGCCGTGTTGCCAGATTAGGAAATTTTCCTTTTCTGTGTAAGACATCCGAAATGAAAAACTCTGCTTTTCTAGGTGGAAATCACACACAAACAGAATTTTTTGATTGATTATGTGATTAAGTGTGATACTAAAATCGTGTTGTAGGAATGTAAGTAACACCACGCGGATGGTTTATAGTGAGCGAAGGTGTCGTTCAGATTGAGAGCCAATCTGGCAACCCTGCCATCGACTCATGTGGTATGAGGGTCTGAACAGTGGTCAGGAAGGCAAACATTTGAGAAGATGATGATGTGAGCACACGGGGAGGAAATAAATCAGCTGGAACGTCACTCACTGGTTTTATAAGGTGCAAAAGTGGACACAAGTCTGGATTTTATCTGTTTAGATTTTTGTTTTATTTGTGGACAGAAAGAAAAGACGTCTTATCATCAAGGTACTGGTCTGAAACTTAGTTTCATGTGAAAACATCTTGTTGTTATTTTCTCTTTGTAATAACACTTTTTTTGTCTCTCCAGTGCCAAATGCCGAGACTAGAAGTCCGCTGTTGGAGCTGCACCGGTGTGAAAGCGAAAGATTTTACACATTTGTTGATCTGGATGGCGTCTAAAACGGGTGAAATGATGTCCATGGTCACTTCAGTGCTGCTCCATGTTCGCTCTGCTAATTTAATCCGGCGTGGACTCGTCTTATTCGCTGTCGGGGTGTTTTTGGCGTTGGTGCTTTATTTCCTGCAGATACAGCGGAAAGACGCGTTATTCCCGGATGAAGTGCTGGACACTTTGTTTTCTTCAGCCTGGTGGATTCCTCTGTGCTGCGGAACAGCTGCTGGTGCGTTTCATTGATTCAGTGTCATTTATTAGTTCATTTTTTTGGTTTTGTTTGTGTTTGTGCCGCTTACCGCTTGTTTTGTTTTTAATGCTTAACTCTCGAGCTCTGATTGTGGGGCGAAAAAAAACCTAAAGGAAGCAGCTGCCTGTGAGTCCGCGTGCGCTACTCTCTGATTGGCTCGTCCGAAAACGGGTGAGCGGCGCAAACGCACGCTATTGGCTGATGGCTCGAACACGCCATTTAACGACAAAGAGAAACACGGAAGTGTGTGTGTGGGGAGGGCGGGTTATAAACGACACGTCACTAGGCCACGCCCACATCGCCCCTTACCTCAGGCAAAGATGACATTTCTCTCAAACTAAGCACATAACAACAGTACCTGTTGTTGTTGTTGTTGTTTTGACATACTGTTTAATATGAAATGTAACTCTTCACACCTCACCAGATTTTCCTTCTTTTAAAGACATTTTTGATAAAGGCTTATGGTTGAAATGTATTTCTAAGACAAAATAGTGAAGTTAATCTTCACGTCCAAATTCATTTCTAACCTCCTCATGAAGCTGCTTGAGAATATGTGTAAAGTTTCATCAGGAATACAGTTTGTTTAAACTAGTTTTGATTTAACACTTTTTTTTTTCTCAAACACTGCGTAATTCACTGTGTTATTTTAAAGCATTAATATATTTTCTTCTAAAATAGTATCGATGAAGCCCTTTCTATGAGCAGGGGTGCACAAACTTTTGGCTAGTAGTGCACATTCCCCTTGTTTAACACCCTAAAAACATGCCTTACCCCAAATGTATGACTTTTTTTTTTTTTTCAGCACAAATTCAGTTACAAGACATATGATACATAATAACATGCAATAACATGATGCTTAAAAAACTCTTAATCTTTAGACTTTAGTCATCAGCAGCCAAAAATTAAGGAAAATAAATCCAAAACTAGCAATATATCTTGTTACTGTAATTTCAGAAAGTTAGTTGGCTTTTGTTTGAATTTAAAAAGTAACACAGTATTTGTGATGTCATAACGTTTCCTTATGAAAAGTGTTTAATTTTCTGGTATCGCGTTGCTGTAACCATGGCAACACGTGGCATGTAGATCGATATCAGTGTCGTGCATTGTGGGATTAGTCCAACATTTTTGATGAAAACACTGTTAGCTGAAATGAGCTAAAAATTTAAAAGCAAAGTGATTCAGTGGCATCATTCACAAAGTATTTTCGTAAACAGTAATTATTTCATCTTTTGTTCTTCCTCCCTGGATTTGTTCCATGGTGTCATGATTTGTCTTAAGTGCTTTGTTCAGTTAAACGCCTTGAATCTTAGCTAGCTTAAAAAATAGCTAGATAATGTAAACAACTAATATTCATTATGAATGAAACAGTTGAATGATTTAAAAGAAAGCTTTAACCAAAATACTAATGTTGCTAGCCATCAAATGATCTCAAGCTATGTAGCATTGATTAGCGTCTAAGCTTTTTTAACAGCATTGGCATTTTGAATGAATTGCATACCATAACTGAATTGTGCAACGTCTTGGTGTTGTGTTTCTGCAGCTGTGGTCGGTTTGTTGTATCCGTATCTGGACAGCCATCTTGGAGAGCCGCACAAGTTTAAGCGCGAGTGGGCGAGTGTCATGCGCTGCATCGCCGTGTTCGTGGGCATCAACCACGCCAGTGCCGTATCCTTACCAGACCCCACCCACTGAACCCATACTAATCATATGTGAAAGCCAACATACGTAAAAATGTAAAAGTCAGCATTCTTTTTAAGTGTAAAACTGAAAAAAAGTTTGTCTTAAATGTTTTCTTATAAATTAATGTTTTAAACATTTTTCTTCAGGTTTATCATTTTTAACCTTTCCTTATAGTTTGTTTGTTTGTTTTTGTATTTTCTCAACTCCCCCTTATAATATTTATCATTTTTAAATTTTAATTCTTCATTTTTTGAGTTATATTATTTACCTTTCCATTTGGGTTCAATTTATTTTCTTTCCTTTAGGACTCTTTTTTTTTTTGTTTGTTTGTTTGTTTGTTTGTTTAGTGTCTTTTTAATTTATATATAAAAAGTTATTTTTAATGTATAACTTTAATATTTGTTGATTAATACTTTATTGGACATGTTTGCTTTATTTTTTTGCCTTATGACTCACTTTATTTACTCTATATACTTTATTTATTCTGTCACTTATTCATTTATAAATGTATCTATCGTAATATTTTTGTTTTTGTTGATTGTTTTTACTACTCTTTACGGTTGATTTTGACTTTTTTATTAAGGTCTCTGTTTTTTGTTTTGTTTGTTTTTTTTGTTTTTTTTAACATTTCCTTAGAGTTTGTCATTTAAAATTTTCCCTCACTAGTTTAACTTTGAACTTTTAGTTAATTTTTTGTTTCTACTGATTTCATCTTTTCTCACGCTTTTTAAGAACTGTCCCCTCCAATCCCTCCTGTTTTCTTGTCCTTCACACGGACTCGTTCATGGCCACTTGTCCTTAACTCAGCGCTGTTTCTCAGAAGCTGGACTTTGTGAATAACGTGCAGCTGTGTCTCACTCTGGCTGCTCTGTCTCTGGGTCTGTGGTGGACGTTCGATCGCTCCAGGAGTGGATTTGGTTTGGGCCTCACCACGGCGTTTTTCGCCACACTCATCACACAGCTGTTGGTCTACAACGGCGTCTACCAGTACGTCATCAATAACAATGTCACAGTATCACTGGAAAAAGTGGCTAACAGTGCATTCATTTCAGATGTAGCCTGTAGATTCTTTTCTTTTCTTTTTTTTAAACCAAGCCAACCTTAGCGTTAAACCGTGTGTCTGGCCTCTTCGTCAGGTTTCCATCTCCGCAGTTGGGCTACGTTCGCTCCTGGCTGCCCTGCATCTTCTTCTCTGGAGGAGTGACGGTGGGGAATATCGGCAGGCAGCTGGCTATGGTTAGACTTCTCTTCTCTTTAATGTTGCTATGTTTTTCTGTCCAGTGCAAAATTCATGCACCAAACATGTCTCAGATGATCAATTACTGAGGATTATTTTTTTGCCAATTTTATGCAACAAGAGCTTATTAAAGCAGCTAGTTTTGCTTCTGTAGCTATTATTTTAGCTATTATTTGTATGATAGTAACTGTGATACCCAAGGGTAATTTATAGCAATGTTCAGTTTACACAAAACAACATTCAGAATAATAGTGTGTCTCAAATCCATCCTCATTGTATTCAGGCAAGAATGGAGAAATTCTGCGTTAGATGTTTGACTTTAAACATAATGAGCAATTTATTGATTTTTTTTTTTTTTAAAGCAAAATTGCTACTCATCTCAGCTTATTGCTAATACGGTGATTAAATCGTAAACCGTGATGAATTGTTCCAAGGTTTATCTCATTTACTCTTTTGTGAATATCTTGTATCTGATCCTTTCTGTTCTTCATCCCCTCAGGGTACAAATGAGAAACCTCACAACGACTAGGGAGCAGCATGGAGGGACCATAAATACCACAGCGAGGAGGAATGAGACACGTCCCGTCACATTTTCACCCCCTCCTAATCTCTCATTCGTGTTGATGAGAGAAAAGGCGGGCGGATTGTGTGTGCGTGTGTGCGTGTGTGCGTGTGTGCGTGTGTGTGTGTGTGTGTGTGTGTGTCCTACGGACACGAGGCTATAAAATGGACAAAACAGAACTCAATGTTAATGTCACCACTCGAGTGTTCATGATGGCGTGAGAGACTGTTATGGGGTTAACTTCCTGTCGAAAAGTAACTGTACATGAGTGCAGGTCATTATTTTATAAATCCCAAATCCAGAGCCCATTTTGGAAATCTGTAATGTTATGCCTTACAAGCAGCAGTTTTTTGGTAAGCCCCGCCCCTTCATTTTCCTGGTGCCATCCAAGTGGTTCCGCCCCCTCACTATTCTAGTGCTGTCTACGTGGCTGTTCCCTCTCATCTCTTCAGAACCATCCACCTGGCTCCGCCCTCTTAAAATGTTACAATCTGGAGTTTTCACTCCAAAAGTTACTTGCGATTCACGTCTGTAACGTGACGCCGATTTATGAATGAATCTGATGATGGATTTGCAATTGGTAAGCTCATGACCTCGACATTGCAGTTACTTTGTAAAAGAACTCCATAGTTATGTAGCACAACTGGGTTCAGTTGTTCACTTCTACAGTGTGTGTGAGTGAGATGTTGAGAGATACTGCAGATCTAAATGTCTAGACTGACTCTGAAGGAGAGATGATTGCATTGATTGTGTGTGTGTGATGGTGGCCAAATATGTACTTCATTGTTGATTTTTCATTTTGTGCTGGAAAACAACGCTAAACGAAAAGGGAAAAGTTTCAAGGCTGCACAAAAATGTCTGCCATCCAAAGAGGAGGCTTAAACTTTTGCTGATATTATTACTATTAATAACAATTATTACTAGTGTTACTTTAGTGAGACTCATTTGCCAAATGAAATATTATCATTTAATAACCCATTCTTTATGATGGGTCATGATGCCAGGTTAAATTGTGTATGGCTTTATAGAGCATTAGGTATGTATCGATTATCAAATATGCGATATATCGTGATGTTCAACATGAACATTCAAAGAAACCTATTCAGAGGACTGAATACAGGCTTACGATGAATACTCCAAGATTTAAAAAATTGCTACGTTTTAATATCACAATGTTGTTTTTTTCCCCCCATATACACACATACGAAGGTCCTTCATTTAAAAAAAAAAAAAAAAAAGGACCTTTTTTTTTTTTATTGCAGCCTTGAAGATTTTGCAATCTGTGATTGCCTTTTGTATTATAGAATGAGTGCTTTTGTCACTTTTTTCTTTTCCAGTTTGTTCATTGTCCTTTGCTCATCATATGTGTAATCCATTCTTTTTCTAATCACACAAAAATGTGCTGTATTTTCCGGAATGTGAGTTCAAATTCACAACGTGACAACTCGGTTGTTTAAAGATGCTCCGCCCAGCACAGGATCTGATTGGCTGATATACGGTTGCGCCAAAGCTGAAGAACGTGGCATAATATAGAATTGTTGGCAAGACTTCGCAAAAATTAAAGTGCAAGCAGCTATTTTCAGGACTGTAAAGCATTTCCTATGTTCGATTCACATAACAGTTGTCATTTTGACCAGATCTAAAGTAATCGACACTCCTCGGCCAACCAGAAAAGTATTTTCAGGTTTTTGTCCTTGCTGTATAACGCATTTATAATGAGAATTTATGAGGTGCGCCTTATATTCTGGAAAATACAGCGATTTTGGAACTTGAGCAAAGGTTTTAAGTGCAATCAGTTATAATGAGCCTTGATATTTATTTTGAGGTTTTATTTCGTAAAGGATCATATGCAGTACGAAGAAGCAATAACTCGCGTTCAGAATTAGTTTACGTTCACGCACAAACCGATTTTAATGACACCAATGACCACTTCTACTGTTCTGAATAAAAAGTGTGTATTGTTACTTTTTTCCTGTTGAGTAGTATTAGTGAAATGTTTGAAACGGAGGTGTGTGACTTTATTAAGACTGTGTGTGTGTGTGTGTGTGTGTGTGTGTGTGTGTGTGTGTGTGTGGAGTCGACCGGAAGATAAAATATTAGCGCGACTCGCTTACAGAACTTCAGGGAAATGATGAAGACTCGAAGTGAATGAAAGCTTTATTTTATTTAAGGAATGAGGTTTTTTTTTTTTTACGATTGTAGTTGCATGATTTCTACTACATTGTCTATAAAATAAAATGAAGTTGAAAGTGTTGACATTCATTATCAATTATTTGTTAACAATTAAAGATGCTCCGCCCAGGATTGTCTGATTGGCTGAAATGTGGTTACATCGGAGTTGAACAACTGACACTAGGATTGTCTTTTTTTTTTTTAAGTGTCTACGCTGTTAAAGCATTATTTCTCATGATAACTCTAATGTTGATGACTAGCTTCTCAGAATGGTGATTAATATGATCAGTGTTCTAGATTTAACCGAGTACTGTGTCTGAATATGAACTGATTTAAAGCCAGCCATGTTGATTTGACGTCACTCTGTACATGGGGAAGGAACTGGTAGTTGAGAAGACCACGGCAAGTTGACGAGTTGAAATCTCGTCAAAGCTGAGGGAGCATTTTCTGGTGGTAGGCAGGGAATTAATTACAAAATTAGCTCAGTTGCTATCAGAATTAGCGGAATGTATAACTTGCTGCAGTAAAAGAGGAACAAATCACTTTGTGATGTTCTGTATTAGGAAAAGAAATCAACCCCGGGAACTCCGCTTTGCCTTGGGTTGCATCACAACACCCTGTTGTTGATTGTTTTCCTGTTGTTGCGTATTTCTGTTTTTCAAATGAGCTGCCATCTTGGATAAATCAACTCAAGTGACTTTTATTCTCATGTTATTGTGCTGCTTGTCACAAGATGGCAGCATTTCATCTCACCAGCCTACAGAGAGCCGTCGTCTCAGAGGTCCTCGTCCTGAACCATCAGGGATTATGGAACAACGCTCGAGCAGATGTGTGGGAATTCCCAGTTCCCATGCAGTGGGATTAGCATGACCTATGACCTGCACTAATGACATGAATCCCAAAAGGCCGCATATTTTCCCGAACCCTGATGCTGGAGAACCCCTCAGTCACCTGTCCAAAACACTACGATGCTCCACAAGTTCTCCAGGAGCACATTTGGGAAAACCTGTGCGATTCTGGGATTGAAGGTTCCATAAAATGGCTCCTGTGCTGTAGATGGCGCGCTGGTCGGCTGCATGCGTTCCTTATTACCAGTCCTTAGAAAGACCATTTTGAACTGTTCATTCAGGGTGTCTTCAGAGTGCGCAGATAGCCAGGTGGGAAACCCGGCGTGAGGCCGCACAAAAGTGTCCAGCTTTTTCTCGCTCTCTTTTCCTTCCTGAGAAAGTTGCGCTGGTCTTTTGTGCACCGCCAGTCGAGCGGAACGTCCTCGCTCTGTCCGCAGCTGCTTCCTGCTTTGTGAGGACAAAACAAACCCAGCATCTCACACACACACGCACACACACTGATCCTTTATCCCTGACACACACTACACAACCCCCCAGATTCTCCCTGCACTTCAGCTTGGATTTAAATGATCACA
>JAOTRR010000047.1:18781444-18794490 GCA_028570945.1 Gogo arcuatus
TGTGTGTGTGTGTGTGTGTGTGTGTGTGTGTGTGTGTGTGTGTGTGTTGATAATTTGGTGTTCCTCTACGTCTTTAAAGAAACATGAACGAAAACACTGCCCCGTTACTCCAGAAGCGTGATCACGTGACAAGCTCTCCTTCCATCCTATTGGTCGAAGGCACGTGTCCTGGATACCGGAGTGAAACGTCACTGTGGGGCGGAGGACAGGGAGGGGGGGTCTCGTAATAAAAAAATAAGAACAAAAAAAATCGGGAGTAAAAGTATTTGAGGAGGAGCGGATCCTGGAGGAGCGGATCCCCTCCTTCTCCCTCATCATCATCATCATCATCTTCTTCTTCTTCTTCTTCTTGTTCTTGTGCTCCAGCCCGGAGTTTCCTCACTCAGACCTGCTTCACTCGGAGCACTGCTCTTTCTTTTTATTCGGCTTTTCAGCACATTAGAGTAGATTTTTTTTTTGAAGTTATAAATATTTATTATTAGAGCACATTTTGTTCTACAGGACCCGAAACTATGGTTGTTCTCAGTGAGCGCGACGCGCAGGAAGAAGATCTGTTTACAGTCCAAAATCCACGCTGATTGTTATTCTTATCCTATTATAGCTACATCTGATTGTTGTTTCTTTTTTAAAAATTGTTTTTCTATTTAAAGCGAACAAAGTGGAGCGCAGTATTGTGTAAAGTGCCTGATAAGTGCGGGAAAGAAGGGGGAAAGAAGAGAGAGAGAGACCGGGGAGAGGGAGAGAGGGAGAGAGGGAGTGTGTCCGTGTCAGGATGGATGAGAATGAGCAGAGAGTGAGAGGAGGAGGCGCTCGGAGTGCGGGAGAGTCCGAGGTGAGAGCTCCGTCCCCGGGACACGCGCCTCCTCCTCCTCATCCTCCTCCTCATCCTCATCCTCCTCCGCCGCCGCCGCCGCCGCCGCCGCCTCCTCACCGCGTCACCAACTTCTTCATCGACAACATCCTGCGCCCGGATTTCGGACGCAAAAAGACGGATGAAGGTGTGCTGAGGCGGAGTGAGAGCAGTCCGGGACAGCCGGGAGAGGTTGCACAGGTGGGACAGGTGTCCACAGAGAGCACCTCCACACCGCACACCGGGAAGAAAGCCGACACGCGCGTGACAGACGACGAGCCGCTGAAAGTGCAAGGAGAAAGCAAGGAGCAGTGCCTGAGCTCGGACCCGGAGCTTTCTCAACCCAACTCGTCCACTTTAACCCAGAATCAGCCCATGCTGTGGCCCGCCTGGGTTTACTGCACGCGCTATTCGGACAGACCCTCGGCAGGTATAACACAGCTCAATCATGGCTCTTTAACTGTTTCACATAAATACAGGCTGCAACCCCATACAGGCGAATTCATAACACCTTAAAAACATCTTAAAAAAAAAAAAGTAGCCTACTTTCCACGCTGTGACTAAACTTATAGAAGTCATATCTTCTAGGCAGAATGAATTTTTGTCCAGTTATTGTACAACCGCACTACAGTCATGGTGTTGCTCTGTAGAAGAAAGAAAGAAAGAAATAGATAGATAGATAAATAAATAAACCTCAGAATTCCTAGAATAAACAACAGAATCTGGTTAACTACAGCTACAATCTCACACATCCCATCTTTCCACCTTCGAAATCAATAGGTATCATCTCTATAATAATTTACCACTCTAAAATAAGTTATGCAACTCCCATAGGTCAAACACTGATCCATTAAAAAAAATAAGCAAAAAAACATTAAAGAAAAAAATAACTTTTCCTAAAAAGTGAATTAGAGTTGGGGGGAAAATGGAGAGCATGCTTCTGGATAAAAATCCCAAATTCCCCAAATCGGTCCAAACTGTTACTAATAGATGTTGAAGCATAAAATTCTAAACAAATAAATAAACAAATAACTAAATGAATATTTTTGGCTATAAAATCTATTATTATTATTATTATTATTATTATTATTATTATTATTAACACAATAAGATACAATTTGATCACCCAGTCCAACCCATTTTCAGTTATCAAAAATAAAAAAAGTAATTTTAAAAAGTGTCTCATAATAATAATAATAATAATAATAACAACAATAATAATAATAATAATAATAATAATAATAATAATAAGAGAGTCATGAGCTGAAAATGTCAGACTCTCTAAAATGGATATACTCTGTACATTTTTTCGTCATTAAAATAAGTGTTTAACATTTATTATTTAATTAAATAATAGTTAAAATCTCAACAATGTATATCTTTTTTAAATAAATAATGTAAAGCAGCGTGGACAGCAAACAGTTAAAGTATAGAGTGAAGCTTACAGGCTGCAGCACAGCCACAACCTGGCACAGAGGAATTAGCATGTCCGGGCTATAGAATTATAGGATTAGAACTGAATCATTACATATCAGAACATCACATTTTTAAAAAATAATATAAAATAAATAATAATAATAATGTTGATTTATGAGCCGTGACCTTAAATGTGATGTTTGTTACTGCAGTAGGCTTAAACACAGCAAAATCCAAAGCTTGAATTAGCCTCTAACGCTTCCAGCCTGGAACATGCTAAACACCTGAACACAGGCGAAGTGTTAAAATGTTCAAGCAAAAAAAATATATATCGAATTAACTCTCGTAGTGCTGAATGAACACTTACAGTCCTACAGTGTTGAATTCTACCCTTGCTGCAGTGGGGTTATTTATTTATTTATTCATTCATTCATTCATTCATTCATTTGTCGTTCATTAGCATACCGAATACCTAATATTAGCAACTGGCTAGCGAGACTGTGCTAGCTTGTCTTTCTGAGTGGATTTTCTGACAGATTTTAACCACAATTTTACGTTGATAATGTGTAGTAAAGTTACTTAAGCTACTAATATAACAAGTCTAATCTTTGAGGTGAAAAATAGTGATGTTTGTGTGAAACATGACTAAAATTCCCGAGTCTAGAGCTTTAGAAACCATTTAGCGCTGAGGTGTTTTTTTTTGTTGTTGTTGTTGCTGTTGTTGTTTAAATCAACGCTATTTTATTCAGGGTAACGGAATTAGCATATCGCTAACAGCAGCTCGTTAGCTTGGTTGATTCAGAAAAATAAATAAATACATACATACATACATAAATACATACATAAAAATAAAAGCCAAGCAGTGTAGCTGCCATGAAACAGCCTATACGCTATTCTATAGGTTGGTAAAGAATGTGTAAGAAATGTTAGCTAGCTAGCTCAAATAAACCCAGCTAGCTCGCTTTTTGTTTTAATGAAAATAAAATAAAATCAACCACAAATCACAAAAACATCAAAATAATATGTTATACTGGTGTGTGGTGGAATTTTGGTAGCCTTTTCTGCCAGTGTAGCTGTACTATAAAAACAGGAAATCTATTTTTTGTGTGTATAAATTATAAATGTATAATACTAGCATATGAGGCTGCATATCATCAGTTTTTATTTATAGCCTATATATTTTCAGTTTACACATTACAACCAAAAACTGACTGATTTTAACCCCATTGCCATGAGATTGAGATTTGAGCTCAACCATTCCTTCAGGACCTGCTAGTATTTCTATACATATTCTACAGAATTTCTATAGAAGTCGGGTTATAACTATAGTGCTATATGAATAAGATTGTATAATCTGGGCTTATAAGAGAAATGATTTCTTCCTCTGCGATGCCATTCTTCTTCTTCTCTTCTTCTTCTTCTTCTCTTCTTCTCTTCTTCCAAGTTCATTAGCATATTTTTGGGACAATGGACTGCAGGACGCCTTTGGCTCTCTCCAGTAATACGAAATGGTCCAAAAATAAATAAATACAAGGATTTAAGATGAGTTTAAGTAGTACTTCATTCTTGGATGAAATAAAGGCTGTTTAAGACAAAAATAATTTTTATTTTTAAAAAAAATCAGGCCTATGTAATGAAAGAATAAATAAATCATGCATAATGCACCAAAAACCAAAGTAGGGGTGCCAATACAATCGACATTTCAGCTAGTGATGGTTATAAAAATAGGATAAACCTTAATAAATCTGTAATATCATGCAAAGTTATTCTAATCAGTACTTACGGGGGAATTTGGTTGATGAAGCAGTTTTCCTGCCAAGGCTGGTTTTGGCGCAGAATTTTTGGCTTGATGAACTAATTAGCTTTACTAAAATATTTTATTTTATATATATATATATATATATATTTATTTATATTTAGTTTGTATACGTGTTTTACAATGGGATAACATGAAATATATGATATTGGATATACCCAGACTATAAAATATACTCATTTCACAATGTCGGGTGTTTATCCGATTTAATTAAAAAAGATTTTTGTTTTAAAAAAAAAAGACCCAAATCACATGAAATACTGCGCTGAGTTTGTTTTTGATTTTTTGCTCTTTAAAGCAGAGCACGAGGAAAACTATCCAATCTCAAATCCAAATTTCCACCATAAAAAAAAAATCTCAAAATGGAGCCCGTGGTTAATATTCATGAAAATACCGCATGAGGGGTTTTCCCCCAGCAACAATAACCTTTATTATAGCTACTATATTCTACTGGAAATATACTACTGTACTACATTACTGCTATACTACAACCTTATAATCCAAGTTAACGCAAAACTCACAGGAATTCTAGCAGGCGAGTGGAATTTCGTTACGTTTTACAGGAATAAAGTCGGGATTAAAGCTAGCAGACCCTCGCCATGTCCTGAACCAGTGGTTTCCAACCGTTTTACAAGCTGATCAGGTGAATTCTTACCAATAAATCGTTGTGAAGTCGTTTATATATATATATATATATATATCAAAAAAAATGTCCTGTGTTGAATTAATGCCTTGTAACTTTGAAGCTCAAGCGTGAAACCGATAATACTTTTGTGACCCTAAATTTCAAACCAACACCAATAGTAGCCTAATAATAATAATAATATTTACAAACAACTGCTTTACTAAGTAGCTTATAGACCTTAATGGATGGATGGATGGATGGATGGATGGATGAGGGTAAAAACAAATTGGCCAACAAATCATTTTCTTATTTGTGCACATTCAAAATATAATCACGCAGAAAAAAAAATCCCAGTGTTATAATAATCACAACACCAACTGACCAACTGTGATCAACTTCTACAGCGAATAGCAACCAATGGTTACGGTTAACGTTAAGGAGAGGGCCTGGGATGCCAACTTTATTTCTATAAAATCCAATGAAATCGCTTTCATGTGTTAGAATTCTGCGTTTCCTGGACTCACATAGTAACGTAATAGTATTGGCGAGGTAGTGGCATAAATATCCAACTGTCCCTGGGGATGGGGTTTTACTTTTGAACACCTCCACCATTTCTATAAAACATCTTCATAGACTAGGGAATTAAAGCAGCCCAAAATTAAACAGTGGGATAAAACGATTGTGGGATATAATTTTTTTCGTAGTTTTCTGCGTTCCAGGTTTTACAAGAGCAAAAATTTGTATAAATGATACCCCATTTGAACGTGTTGGTGATTGGGTTGGATTTTGTTAAAAATGTAGTAAGAAAAGGTATGAATGCTAACAGTGTCCCTGTCCCTAACCTTCATAACTTGTCATACAGCTCTGATTGTGTGAGCATGAAGCCGTTTTGAACAAAATACTGATTTCAGTGGAAGAGTTTGGCTCAACCATTTCATCATGAGCTGATATGAGTTTAATTTATACGGTGCAGCTAGACGCAAGTAGACATGCTACATCGTGAGGCTAAATTCAACATTTCAGTAGCTATTATAAGTGTTAGTTCAACTGTATGCAAGCAGTGTAGGTAGTAATTCAACACTGTAGGTGTCGTTTGGACACCAAACGCGGTAAGTGTTTATTATATGCTTAACTGAAGGCGTTAATTGAACACAATAAGGGTTAATCCATCACTGGTTATTCTGCTGAGTAAGGGACGTAACTGCTTACATGCTGTGGACACACGGTAAGTGCTAATTCAGCACTGTAGGTGTTAAACCAACACTGTGAGGCTAAATTCAACATTTGAAGAGCTAATATGAGTGTTAATTGAACTGTGTAGGTGGTGATATGGAAGGGTATGTGTCATTTGAACACCAAGAGTTAATTAAACGCTAGACTTAAGGTGTTAATTCAATGCTGGTGATTTTGCTGACGTAAGGGATGCAACCCTTAGTATGCTGTTTCCAAACTGCCTTGCCTTGCTGTTATTTATTCCAACTCAACATAGCCACGCCCACCGCAGGTCCCCGAACCCGCAGACCAAAGAAGAAGAGCAGCAGCAAGGAGGACAAGCGGCCGCGCACCGCCTTCACAGCTGAGCAGCTGCAGCGCCTGAAGGCAGAGTTCCAGTCGAACCGCTACCTGACGGAGCAGCGGCGGCAGAGCCTGGCCAACGAGCTGGGCCTTAACGAGTCGCAGATCAAAATCTGGTTCCAGAACAAGAGGGCCAAAATCAAGAAGGCTTCAGGAATCAAGAACACGCTAGCGCTGCACCTGATGGCCCAAGGCCTGTATAACCACGCTACCACCACCAAGGACGACAAATCAGACAGCGACTGAGGGGTGGGGCAGGGTGGAGGGTGGAGGTGAGGTGAGGAGAGGAGAGGAGAGGGGTTTGGGGAAGATAGAGAGGAGGTAGATGGAGAAAAAGAGGCGGAGTGAGAGAAGGAGAAGGAGAAGGAGGGGGGGGATGAGGACTATACAACCATGCCAACATCATGATGGGGAGAGTGAGAGGGTGGAAATGGAGAGAGCTACCACCCAGAAATCAGACTGTGACTAGGGTGGGGACACCAAGAGAGACAGAGAAACAAAGAGTGAGACAGGTGAGACAGAGAGAGAGAGAGAGAGAGAGAGAGAGAGAGAGAGAGACAGATGAAAAGAGGTCACGGTTGTATTTCCAATGCAATAACTCTTAAGCATCAAGGGCCAGTGTATAAACATACCAGCATTAACTGAGGTTCAAATCAAAGTGTTATTATTCATCAGACTTGAACAAGACTTTATGATTATTATTATTATTATTATTATTATTATTATTATTATTAGCAAAAAAAACGGGAAAAGCATGGCGGCCTCGCTATTGGATTTGTGTTTATGCTGTTTTATAAATAGAGCTTTTCACAGGCTGCATTATCACGAGAGAGAGAGGGAGAGGGAGAGGGAGAGAAAAAAACATCCTGCTTCAATCCAAAGACTATTTCCTGCAACTGTGAATATTAACAAATGAGGCATTGTTCTGATTATTCCACTGAGGCATGTGCCGATATGACCTTTTCATATCGCAGAAATTGTTATTGCGGTTATCACTTTTCAAAGTAATTCCCTGCATGTGTTACGTTTTGGAACCAGGGTTCAGCTCACTTCTAGTGTCCTAGCATGTTGCGCTGTTGATGTTTTGTTTACTTGCGATCGCTCGCTGGCTTCATAGCTTGGATAATAGTGCGTTCATGTCATGTTGATATTACGATAATTACGTCCTTCATCTCCTCAGACCTGGAAATCAGGCAAAGCCAACACCTAGCTAAATGATTATTATATTAATAGCATTTGACGTTTTATTTGTTTTAAGCTAGAAAGCAAAACTGCACTATAACATAACACGGACGACGTGGTGATTATTAGAAAATGACAATATTTACATTGTATTTAAATCTCGATACTCCTTACTGCCACTGATTGTGGAAAGCGCTACCGTTTTTTAGTTGTTTTCTGAGTAATTCAGGTAGTTAAAGTTAAAGTTAAAGTTCGATTTGTCCTTGCTGTCATTCAGGTTATGACGTGAACAAATTACACGTTACTAAAAAGAGTTAGCTCTTGCTCGTAGTAAAGGTGTTAATTAAGATTAGCCATTCAAATCGTAGCTTGGGAGGACACACAGTGCCTAAACACGCCGAAAAAGAACGCGGGGTCATGACGATCATTTAAAACGCCCATGATAATAATTGCACGCACGTTTTATCTCGTGATATATCACATAACCGATGATTTATCGGCACATGCCTTTTCTTTACTCCAGTCTTTTTTTGGGTTCAATCTTTTTGATGCACGCATGCAGCCACCGTAGCGAAGATTTTTAATCCAGTGCAAGATTTCATTGTAAAAGCTGATGTGAGGAGCAGTGTAACTGTGATTGTTTTTTTTTAAAAATCATGAAGAGATTGCAGAGTGGAGATGTAATCAAATTACTATCTGGACTCTGAGACACACTGGAGAGATCGAGCCTAAGAAATCTACACACACACACACACACACACACACACACACACACACACACACACACAAACACACATATATATATAAAACAAAACAAAACAAAACAGTGCTTGGACCCCTAATCAACCGAAACGTCTTAAATTGCATAGAGTTTTTATGAAAGAGCAATATCTTTTTTATTTTTTGTTTGTATTTCTTTTGTAAAATATTGTACTGCTGCCTATAAACGTGTAGCACTCTGACAATGACTTACGATGACATCCTATACAGAATGATTATAAATATACAATATATACGCAGGCAAACACTATGGAAATGAAAAAAAATGAAGCAAACCAGCATTATAACAAAAATACCATTTTATCGCTGTTATGTATTTATAGAAATATATTAAGAAAAAAATAAGAAACTTTATCCGATGACCAGTCCAGTGTCGCTTTTTCTTTTTCTTTTCTTTTATCTGAGAGTAGATTTTTTTAAAAGGTAAAAAAAAAAAAAAAAACCCTGTTTAAGAAAAACAGCGTATTTATCATTGTGTATGTGAATGAAGCGGTTTTTTGAGGCCTTTTGCATGAAAAGCTGATGATTAAAGGCATATTATAAAAGTATGATGGATTTTTTTTGGGTTGTTTGAGTCTATTATATCCTTCTGTGAAAAAAAGTGTGTGTGGAACGGTGTAATAAATTCCTGGTATGATAATCATCCGACTCAACATCACAGTTTTTAAACATAACAAGCGTAAAGTAAGGCGGCTTTTACAGGACGTGTCCATTTCTGTCATCTTAAGAGTTGAGTTAACGTGACAGGGTTGTTATGGAAACCAAAAACATCGCAAATCACAGGTTTATATTAACGCGCTCGTCGTAATTCACGATCGTTTCTATAGTAACAGCTCATTCGCAGGGCGAACAGGTTAAAGCACGTGCGTGATTTATTAAACATTCATGGAAGGAGTCTCCAGTTCCAGCGCTTTTTTTTTTTTGCCTTATTAATTCCAGGTTGGTGAGTGAACGTCTGTTTATAGCTGAGTGAGTAAGTGAGAACAGAAACTTGTTTCAAGAACATTCCACAACATTAAATGTAGCTATTAACGGATAAAAAGTACAATGTTTCGTTCTCGTTTTCTTAGCTAAATTAGAAAGTGTTCGCATTAACAACATTGCAAAGCAAACCATTTGGAATGTGCGGTTATTGTAAAACGCACAAATTCGAGGTTCGTAACTCAGCTCCATCACGCCACCCAGTCATTCGCGTGGACACGTCCTTCACTAACCTTCAGTACTTTATTAAAACTGTGATCTATATATACATATATAAAATACTTTTATTTTAAAAGAATCTGTAGCAGATTTCACTCGGAAATAACACCATGACATCGTCATCTATACCGTTAACGATGATATATGTTACTATCTCAGATTTATTTATCACGGTATATAACTGCGGTAGCATCGTACCATTATATCCACACAGCTCTAATTTAAAATATTTATTTATTTTTATACATATACTGTACAAGACTTATTCCGTTTGTGACATTATCGCCTATTCTGCTTTTCACGATGGAAGCGTTAATGATACCGTTAATGACCTACTCCAGATTGTATATCAGTGTATACCGATATCGTACCGATCGATATATCGTCACGCCGCTGGTGTGAACGAAGAATCCACCAAACGTAACACACTTTGCCTTAAGAGCGAGTTTAATGTTGACTGCTGTTCCGACCGAATGAATTTCTACTCGTCAGCGTCAGAGAGCTTATCTAGAGGAACTAAAACAACAACACTGAGACGTGTAATGCAATGCTCTTTTTTTAATGTTTTGTTTTGTGTTTACATGTAAATAATTTGTATCCCATATGCATTAATTGTGTAATTTGAACTGGATAAGAAGTCAATAAACACGAAAGATGAAGATCTTCGAGATCTTCGACGTGTCGAGTGTTTTCCTTCTGCAGATTCATATAACACAGTGTCAAATAAAAGTAAATAAATAAAGTCTGAATACATTTCTGTTCATGTTTATTAGACTTTAGAAGAAATCTAACCTTATTTAACACTTTACTTAACATCCAGACAAATAAAGCCAGAATTAACATTTTTATTGACAGTTACAACCTTATGTAACACTTTAATTAACAATCGTTACACTTTAACGACGTAAAGAAAACAAGCACAGTGTTTTTATGAATGATTATTATGCTTTAATGACGTATAAAGGACAAGTGAAACCTCAATTCACATTTTACTGAATGCTTTCATTACACTTTCATGACACATACAGGACTACGGTCTTTTTTTAACCCTTTAGGAACATTAATTATGCTTTAGTGACAGATACAACGTCATTTAAGACTTTTATTACACTTTAATGACTAATAAGATTTAACATTTAACAGTTTTATTGATGATAAGTACATACAGAGGACAAATAAAGCCATAACTATCATTATTATGCATATACATGACATTTATGGTCTCAGTTAACACATTTATTAATGTTTATAAAGAACGAATACAACCTTGTTAACATTTATTTAATTCATCCTTATTATACTTCTATGACACACGCAGGACAAATAAGGTCTTATTTAACACTTTTATTATTGTTTAATAATGCTTTAGTGACGTATCCAACCTCATTTAACACTATAATTAACGTTTATTACTCTTTAGTGACATAAAGAACTAATATGTCCTATTTTATGTGTGTTAATGACATAGAGGACAAAAAGTACCAGCTAAAACTATTATTATTATTCTTTTATTACATTTTAATGACAAAGAGGACAAATAAAGCTTATATTCATGTGTCAATTCCTACTCATTATATTTTCATGGCATATACAGGACAATTTATTGAAGTCTATTAAGCTTTAGTGACAGATACAACCTCATTTAACACTTTTATGAACATTTATTGCAC
The DNA here is from genome assembly GCA_028570945.1 of Gogo arcuatus. NCBI lineage: Eukaryota > Metazoa > Chordata > Actinopteri > Siluriformes > Anchariidae > Gogo > Gogo arcuatus. Next base: position 18,792,559 of record JAOTRR010000047.1, read on the forward strand.
GGTACTGATATGTAGAGACCTTATTTAACATTTTTATTAATGTTATTACGCTTTAATGAGGACAAATGAAGCCACGTTTAACAGTGTAAGTAATTCCTTTACAATATTTATAAAACTTTAGTGATATATTCAAACTCATTTAACACTTTTATTAATGTCTATTACACTCTAATGACATACTGTTTAACACCCTGATGCCTAAATCAACATCTTCATTTGTGCTTATTACAATTTCATGACATATAGAACAAATAAGGTCTTATTAAACACATTTATGAATGTTTATTAAGCTTTAGTGACATATCCAACCTCATTTAACACTTTCATTAACATTTATTACACTTTAATGACATACAGAAAACAAATGCAAGCTTATTTAACACTTCTGTTCATGTTTATTGCTGTTTAATGAGTATATAGAGGACAAGTAACAGCTCAGTTAATACTATTACTAATATTTATTACCTTTTAATGAAAAATAAAGCTAAAATAAAGTGTTAATCCATGCTTATTACACTTTCATGACATATACAGGACAAAGAAAGGCTTATTAATTAAAGTTTATCAAGTTTTAGTGACAGATACAACCTCATTTAACACTTTCATTAACATTTGTTACACTATTAATATACAGAGGATGAATATGACCTGGTTTTGTACCATTTATTTATTTATTTTTGTCATTTGTTTTAGAGTCTGAAACATTGCACTTAGAAATAATATTTACATTCAGTCAGATTTTTTTTTGCAGCATTTGATGAAAAGCCACCAGAGTGAGTACAGTTCAGTTCGGTTTTGTTTTGTTTCTTTTTTTTAATGAAAAATGAAAGGAAATTAAAAAAAAACACACAGAGATCCGGTTAAAGTGTCCACTTTATTTTCTATTTGCAGATTTTGATATTAAAGGCAGTTATATACATATTTATATTTATAGCATATAATAAAAATGGTTAGAGATGAAATAACGTCTTACACACACACACACACACACACACACACACACTTGCATAAGCCTTTCTCAACCGATTATCAGCAGATTTACTGAAATATTACATGTAAAGGACACCTGCGTAAAAAAAAAAAAGCATGATTAGTTTAAATATATTCAAATAAAAATACAAAATGTAATTCTAGTATGAAAACAATATAAAAATAATTCACAAGGATCAAGTTCTCCATATGACTAGTCTGTAAAATTTACAGGGACATAAATGAATTGATAAAATGAACAAAAATTCTGTTATGTCTTTAAAAAACCAAAATGTTTAGTCGAGTATTCGAGCAAATCTGTGCACGGTTCTGATTTTTCCCGACAAAAGTCCAGACGAGAAAATAAATTCCTCTCTTTACACTTGTGGAAAACTCAGAACCCTGAAAAGTTCTTCGCACGTCTGTTTGAGGAAAATGGTTTTGTGCCAGACCTCTACGACTGCTTCGTTCTCAGAAACGTCTCAGAAACAACTCCGTGTAGAACCTTTTAGGAAGCGAGGAACCATTAATTATCCATCCAACCCTTAAAGAACCCTGCTTTCTGACGGTGAGTGCTGAGAGGAGCACGTACACACCTCCGGTACGTTTCCTCTACAGGAGCGTTCTCACCGCCAATAAATAAATAAATAAATAAATAAATAAATAAACAAGCAAAATTTATTTTAAAAAAAGGACCAAATGTACAGTTAAGGGCAAAGGTTTGCATCCATTATAACCTCTGGGTAAGAAAAAAAAAGCAAAAATTAATAATAATAAATCCAATAAGTGGAAAATGAACAGAGACAATAATCCAGAATGAGGAAAAAAATGATTACTTGTGTCAAAATTCACTTTGTTTCCAAATGTGACGGCACAGACAGAGTTTCAGTAAGAATATATTTATTTATTGTATATCTATCTATCTATCTATCTATCTATCTATCTATCTATCTATCTATCTAT
>JAOTRR010000047.1:18836947-18851947 GCA_028570945.1 Gogo arcuatus
GGAATTGTGATTTATTTTATCTATTTCAAAACAGAGTATTTTATGTGAGTCGGCAGAGATAAGTGACACAAGTCTGCGCGCGACTTTATTACATTTACGCTTTGGAAGTTTGAAATACATTTTTTTTTAAAATAATCACCGGTGTATTTATACTAAAACAATTATCCCCCTCAGGCTCAGTGAATATCGGTGAATAATAACCTCGACTTCGTCTCGGCTATTATTCACCGATATTCACTTCACCTTCGGCGAATAATTGTTAAATAGCTACGTTTAATGTTGTGGAACGTCCTTGAAACAGGTTCATTCCTGTTTATCGTTTATGTTAAAGCAGCTATATAAACGTTCAGTCCTTCATCAGCTGCGCTTAAAGTCAATAAGACAAAAAAAAAGTCGCAGTTTGAAAAAGTGTAGAAAATGAACACCAACACCTCCTGACCAATCAGAATCCAGAATTCAACAGTGCTGCGGAATAAAACATTATTATTATTATTATTAATAATAAATATTTAACACTGTGAAAATAATAGCAAGAAACAAAAAGAGGTGTGGCAGGAGGCGGGATTTTAACCGCTGTCCATCTGAGTTTGGACCAATAGGAATCCATTCTGCAGAGTCTGTATCTGATCTTCGAACACGACGGTTTGAATTAAGACGTCGTGGCAGCAAACAAACAGAAAGTGTGCTCGCACTGCACTGATTTTTTATTTATATGTGAATTTTGAAGCTTAACTTACAAACACGCAGCTCCGTAATCTCGTGGCGCTTTGTTTCTTTGTTTGACGAGAAGAATGTGTACATGTGCTCGGTGTAAGCGCCCTCCCTCCCTCCGTCCCTCCCTCCCTATCTAGTGCCCTAAACCGTAGTATGAATACAACCACCATGGGCGTGATAACAACCCTTCTCGGTTAGAAAGCACAATTAAAGGACAATATAACAAATAATGATGTAAAATCCTGATCGATTTGTCAGATTAAAGCTATAAACAATTCCAGCTGCATGCACCCTCGAAAAGAAGAGCAAGGAAGTAGGACAAGTACCGCACATTGTTCCTTCTTTATAAGTAAAAACACATTTATTTAGTGAATATCAAGCCTCAAACCCGACGTCTGATAACAGAATCGAAACATATTTTACATTTAGGGCTTATAAATGCTACATTTACGCTCTGAAAAGATGTATTCTTTCAATACCATGTTAAAAATTGTAAAAGAAAATCTTTTACCATCAAACTTTCAGGAAGATAGTACGTACAAATCGTATTTATTCCAGTAAGTCAGACCTGAGGTTTATTATTTAACATCCACCATCCACCAAAAAGTCTTCAAAAAGCAGTTCGTTAGCTACCAAGCTAGCAAAAAAGGCTGTTTATAGAAACACGCTTTGTTTTCTGCTTGACAAACACCCCAAATATGAAATTCTATGAGAATTATTCCGATTAATTTGGCGGGTTTCTTGACGGTGCTATGTTACGTAACGAATCAGACACTTATGTAACATGTGCGGTGTCATTACAGGAACGTAATCAACCCTCAGGTCTAAATCACAGCACGTCCTAAAGTGTTTTATTCCTCTGACACCACAGCAATGTGTTCGATATCGGGGAACATCAGTTCCTTCACCAGGCTCTCTCGGCGTGCTCCTGAGAAGCGGCCATTCGTAAATTCTGGGCCTTGACGCACTGGAGACCCGTTCCATCAACGTCAAATACAGAAAACTTCACCATACCAACAATCAATAAATTCCGTTTATCATTAGCCGTAGATTAACGGTTAACGAGTTAGCCTTTAATTGGTTGAATTAGCCGTGGACTAGCCGTTACTAGGTTGTACAAACGATCGCGTGTTCAATCAAACTAGCACATTAATATAAACCTGTGATTTGCAGCTGCACTACAGTCAGAGCTGCTGTTCTAGAAAATGAATCAACACCTTCTGACCAATCAGAATCCAGTATTCAGCAGCTGTGGTTTAATTAATACAGTAATAGGCTAATGGTCAGGTGGTAGCATGCTAATAGGCTAAACATGACCCAATCCTTAAAAACAGACGCTCAATTCCTTTTATTAGACTTTAAACCCTTCAATTTAAACACTTCAATAGTTTAAAAGGGGCTAAACGGGGCGTGGCTTTCTCCTTGACCTATGTACCATCGCAACCAATCAGGAGCCACCATAATTAATTAACTATTACGCCATATTTAATTAACTAATTTTATTACTTCGAGTAAAAGCGAGCGTGTTGTTTGTTTGTTTTTTAGTTGAAGAGAGAGAGAGAGAGAGAGAGAGAGAGAGAGAGAGAAAGAGAGACCGCCATCATTTTTGTGAGATAAAGGAGTGAATTGGTTAATTGCGGTCACGTGAGGGCAGGTGCGTCATCACCTGTGCCGCATCAGGGAGGACAAAAGGTGGTCGCGCGCTTCAAAGAGGGCGGGCTCGAGTGTTTGTCCGTTGAAGTTTAAAAGTGCTCTCCTTCACTACGGTTACTAAGCAACGCCATACCGCAACGCATCCATACCTTAAAGATGGAGACATCTGATGAATAAATAAAGTCGCGCGTGCCCCCAACGTTAATTCCCGTAATAGCCTGCTGTAATAACATTGTTATTACGGACACTGTGTCTCTGTTGTGTTAATGTTTATCCTAAATACCGTTCAACACGGCCACGCGCCATAACCGTGCTCCTTACCTGTGCTTTAAATGAACTGTCTGATGAAAGAAACGTCACGGAATTTAAAATAATAATAATAATTAAAAAAAAAAAAGTTTTAATTGCGCTACAGTGAAAATTAGCCTCGGAGACTTCGAAAGTCTGCGCGTGCTGTCGGTTCTTTGCGTATTTAGAAAGTTCCGCCGAGTCTCCCGAAAGTCCCATCAGCGACATGATGCTCAGTTTGTTTCAGACAGACTCCAGACAGACTCCGCTCGGGCACACTGTCTGCGCGCGCGCGAGCCACGCGCGTTCACAGTGACGGGGCACAGCGAGTGCGCGCAGGAGACTGACGTCAGGCCAAACCAATGGCATCCAGGAGCTCGAGTCAACAGGAGTGAAACAACCAATAACATACCCACCACTCTGCAGGCCACACAAAGGACAAATACAGTGCTGAAGTCCTCGTTTTTAACAGCTAAGTCCCTTGGGGATGAATAACAGCTGAGCTTGTATACTCCAGGGGGCATTTCTAAATTTATAATGGTGACCGAATCGTTCTTTTGAGCCGACTGAATCAGAAATTACAGTACAGTAATGCGGTGTCTACACAATGTTACTTATTTGAGAATCCTAAACCAATAAAAATCCACCAGTTATAAATAAAGGAAAAAAACCCACTCAACTTCTTGAATTCATTCATTCATCTTCAGTAGCTAGCTTACTTATGACCTGGTTAGGGATGTGATGAATCTGGATCGAGGCTATCCCAGGAACACTGGACGTGAAGCCGGAATACACCCTGGATGGGACGCCAGTCCATGCTCACATACGTTCATACGCTCACTCAGACCTACGGACAATTTGGCACAGCTAATCCACACAAGCATATTTTTTGGAAGGTGAGAAGAAACCGGAGAGCCCAGAGGAAACCTACATGGATGTAGTGAGAATCCGAATAACTCCACACAGCCCCGTTTCCACCAAGGCAGCTTGAGGGCCGGTTTGGAGCCAGTGCTTAATTTTGAATCAGTTCCGTGTGTTTCGACATCCAAAGAACCAGCTCTTGGCCAGGAAAACTGTTTCGAGACCAGTGCCAACACTTTGCTGGTCTAGAACCAAGAACCGCTTACATCAGGAGTGGGGGGGATTGTTATGACCAACAAGACCAACTAAAACTTTATGACCACCGTTTAAAAAAGCAAAAACAAAACTAGTCTGCCTAACCCGGTAGTCTGCCATTGTGGTTGTTGTGCTTGGTACTAGCATTGCTGGGAAAGCGGAGACATATACAGTGATGTAATGACGTGGCTCTATAGTGGCTCTCTATCCCGTGTAAAAGCAAACCAATTCTTAGAAAGTTCACAAGTTGAACCACTGCACCTAGTTCACGTTCGTGGAAGGGGGTAACAGACACTAACCTGAGCTCAGGATCTAACTGTGGACCCTAAAGTTGTGAGGTGGCACCACTACCCACTGTGCCACTGTGCCATCCAAACTTGCATATAAAGCTTTATAATCAACACTAGCTAAGACTGATTTTGATTGAATTCTGAATTTTTAGTTAATTTTTTTTTAATTGACATATTGCTCTATTTTCATTTTGATTAACAGATTTCTGCGTTAACCACAATGCTGTTCTACCTGCTAATAGTGCTGCACTTCATCTATAGCTAACACAGGACTTTCCAAACTTTCTGGGTAAACAACCAACAACAAATGGACATTATGAATTTTCTGTGACCCCAAGCCTTGACCACTCTACATTTTTTAAATTCCAGATTTATAATAAAGGACTACTGTAACAGTTGAACATTTTATTATAACCGTAACTTACACATGTGTAACCTAAGAGAAAAGCAAAGGAAGGGTGAAATTACTTGACACGAATTTTCAGAGTGAGGAGGTGTGTTTGAAGGTCGTGTCACTTTCAGCTGTCACATCCAACTTCGAACAATACATATAGAATAAAACACGACAGGGCGTGTTATACCCCATTCTCACTCACACTGAAAATGATTTATTTACTGTTATTATGGTATAATGGTGTCGTGTGGGAATGGAAACAAAACGGTAAAGTCGAAATGTTAATCTGTCCCCTGGCAACCTAGTGACATTTACGGTAATCTTTTGCCACAGCTCCAGTGGGAATCAGAATCAACGATTAACATGTTGTGACCGGTCGTAACGTTGCTGGTGGTGATGTAAATGTTGATGTAGTGATATTCAGACAGAACTATTCATACTGCCTCAAACAGCCCTTTTCGATCAACAGGGAACAGGTTCCGTTCTGATTTGCGCACAAAATTTTGAGCCATTCAGAGCATTTCAACCAAAGATAAATTGGTTTGGAACTTGAAAAGTTGGTTCCCAGCCGGAACCAAAATATAACTGGTTTTTACAGCGCAAACCGTGACGACATCAGTGGGCGTGTCATTAGTTTGGAGAGGAAACAGAGTGCAGCAATGGAGAACGCAACGGAAAAGGATACATCTTCAGGAAGAAATGGACCGAAAACAAATATCTGTAATAACAGAACAAAATCTCGCAGGTAATCAATTCCCACCGCCATCTTGCGACTACTGTTTACTCCCGTTATGCATTGTGCATTGTGCATTGTGCAACGCCCTCCGTTCATGACGCATCCTTCATTACAGTGGTTCTGCTCAAAACGGGTGAAAACGCGGGCTGGTTCGCTAGCTGGCACCAAGGTTCAAAGAATCCTGAATGGAACTGGTTCAAGAACCCGTTGCCTGTTGGTCGAAAAGGGGTAAATGTAAAGCAACCGGCGGCAAACTCAAAACAACAAGCAAAGAAAACATCCGCAGATATAAGCAAAAATGTTATAAATCGCCTTTGCTTGAACAAAACAAATGTTCAGAAACAGGAAAAGAAGGCTAGAATGGAAGGAAAATAGTAATAAAAAGAAAAACAAACAAACTCAGGCAGCCAACACAACTTTTTGCTCCCCAAATTTCACACAAACTCAGGCAGCCATGCTGAGTGATAATGTTGACTATGAAAGTGTTCGCGTCTTCACATACTTTTATGAGTTTACCTACAAGTTCTAGAATAAATAAGTTATAGTTTTTGGGGTGAAATTACAGAAAGAACACTTTATGTCAGTGCTATTTCTGTATTTTTGGAGAAAGTGTTTAACTTGGTCAAATCTATGAATGAGCTTGAAAAGGCAGGTTTTTGAAGTAGATTTTGTTTGATTTTATATTTTTTTAAAAAGACTTCTCAGGAATTGCAGGTGGGGACAGAATTTATATGTCAACATATAAAGCATCTCTCTATCTCTCTATCTCTTTCTTTCAAGTGAACCGGCGGACATTTTGAATTGAGCACTTCCGCCTTTCACGGAACCCATAATGCAACGCGCGACTCGGTGCGGTCCGCCATGTTTGTGTATGACTTCAGCGCCGTCTCCACTTAAATAAATGCACTCACTACCACTTCGAGTCCCAAAAGCACACCGATAGCATCTGTCCCAATGCACTTATCCACATTTTAAAGGAAATAAACACCCTGAAGACATCTGCTGTCCTCTGTGATGGCGGCCAGTCCCCGAGGTATGAGATATTAAAGCTGTATTTATTAAGACGGAGTGTGTTAGCCATTTATGCTAGCTGGTTAGCATGACGGGTTTTTCTAAGGCTTTATAAAAATAAGGATAATCATATTAGACCCGAGTCCAAAGAGGGGAGAAATGAATATTTACACACTAATCTGTCTAAGTTGTCATTTTAGTTGTAAATAAATCGGTTAAAGGTTAGCTTAGCTTGTGTTTGGCTTAGCTAATGTTAAGTCTATTGTACAGGTCGTCTCGTGCAGTTTGGCATAATTTCGTATATCTTCGGCCACGATCCAGGTTTATGCAGTTTATAATCCATAAAACTGTCAATTTAAATGAGTTCACTCGGTGAAGAAGACATTTTATATAGTAGAGCTGATTGTTCTAGTTGTTTAGGCTGTATCCAGTAAAGTAAAAGGCTCTGTGCTGGCTATATAATGCAGTAAAGTGTATATATTATGTTTACATGGCATGATGTTTTTGTGCCCTGTGTAGTGAGCATACATCTGGACTCAGGAGGAGAATGGACTTTAATTCAACGATACAGGATTCATTATTTTCTTTAATGCACATGCTGGAAACAGTGTGGAGTCACTGATGTGGTGAAGTTTACCATAAAGAGATGTTTATGTAACATTTATGGAAGTGTCCACTCCTGGTGACAGTCAGAGTTAAAGGTGTAACTTTAGGTTTTTCCGAAATGTTCCAGCTGCTGTAACGTAAACGAGGACGTTCCACGACATTGAAGCCAGGATGATATGATATGATGCAGTGTATCTCAGATTTGGGACATGTGCTGATTCAGGGGTCGATTAGGATGCGTTGTGTCTGATTGATTATTCCAGATGAGGAGTTTGATGAGTATGATAAACCAGGAGCTGAGAGATCGAGGAGGCGAAGAGGAGCAGGAGGAGGAGATGATGATGATGATGATGATGATCTGGACAGGTGAGCAAGTTAACGCCTGGTTCGAAATGATTAGTAACGTTCTAAAGGGATGTTCAGGTTTTACTGCGTCCGTTATTGAGAGTGGACTTTCAGTACGACTACTACTACTACTACCACCACTACTAATAATAAACATTTTATATAGCAAAATTATTTTAAAATCCAGTTCCAATTGCTTCACGGTGTTAAGTTTTTAAAAAAAAAAGTTAAAAAAAAAAAGATACAAATCAGAAAATAATAAAATAATTTTGCAGTGACAAAAAAAGTAAAGAGCAATACAAAATCTAAGTATTTAATAAAATATAAAATTAATGTAAAACAATTATAAAAGCAATGTGACAGTAGAAATAAATCAATTAATAAAGGTGAGCAAAATTAAAACCCCAATATAAAATATAGTAAGGATGCATATTAAAAATAGAATTAAAGTCGAATAGATATACAAAATATTAAAATAATATGAAAGTAACCTGTCAGTGAAAGCCAGTTAAGAAAATTTAAAAAAAGATTTTAAAATGTATTATAAATAGAATGAGAATAGAATTATCATATAAAAACAGTGTGATAATTAGAATAATATAAATTAAAAATATTATAATATAAGTAATGTAATGGTAAAAGTAAATGCAACTAATAATTGCAGGGACAGAAAGATGAAAATAACAGTATAAAATATTTAATTGCATAACAAAAATAGAAAAAGTGCAATAATTTAAATAATATAAAGATGTTACAGTAAAAGCATCAGTGACAACAAAAACAGGAAGTAATATTTTATATATTTTTAAAAAAATCTAATCATTAAAATAATCTAAAAGTAACAGGCAAATAATAAGAGTTACATTCAGAAAAAAAAACTGGTGAACTTCAGACTTGATTAAAATGATAAAATGACTTTAGGTGCCTTATGATGACATTTTGTTTCTCGCCTCTAGTGGAATGAGAGACGCACGAGCGTTTGTACTTTCCTCCTTCGATGACTTTTCAGGAATTGATTTAACATTTGCGAAACATTTAGAAGCCCAGCGCATGATAACGTCTTTACCTTTCTCGTTTCCGTCGTAGACGTTTGTTCGGTTAAAAGGACGACCCAGAGATTTGTGTGTTGGGTTAAAAAGGAAAGTGTTTCTAAGCTGATTTCTCACTCGACAGTGATTTCGAAGGCGACCTGCTCGAGGAGGACTGGCTTTCATCCAAGAAGGTAAGTGTGCTGTTGTGTAACAACGACGACACCTGCATCAGATACAGAACGCTGCAGTGGCCAACAGTAATGGTTTATGATCGTCCTGCAGAATCCGTCAGAGCTGTCGGACGAAGAGCTTAACGACGACCTGCTGCAAAGTGACGAAGAAGACCAGGACACGAGGTTTGATACGAATCTGCTGTTAAACAATGAAGTGCTCAGTGCTCGCTGAAGGGAACTGCTCACAGAGCAACAGGTTCTCTGCACGCTCTTGTGAATATCTGTGTGTAGATGCGATTCACATGGCCTTGCGCTCATTTCTAATGGCCTGATGCTGCTCTGCCCCCTGAGTTGCCACCTGATTGAGTGGAAGCTAAAAAAGGAAAAAAAAAAGCCCAAAACAAATGATTGACGTCACTCAGCACTTTTATAAGAATTTTTTTGTTACAAGTAACTGTTAGATGTTTTTGGTAAACGTGTGTGTGCGCGCGTGTGACAGTACGCAGGGTGCAACGGTGAGCCTGAACGCAACGGCAAGTCTCAGCGAATCCTACGAGCTCCAGGAAGGAGATGAATACGCAGCGGAGGAGTACGGAGTGACGGAGGGAGAGGAGGAGGAGTACAGGGCAGATGAGTATGGAGATTTAGAGGGAATGGATTACAACATGGGAGGAAACGAAGACGAAGTGCTGGACCTGCAGATCAACGAGCCGCTGGACGATGAGTTTCAGGTAAGCACCGTTTCGCGCTTTTAGTCCACTTTCTTAATACGCGTGTTTACTTCCGGAGATTTTACTTAACGCTTTATTGCTTCAACTCGTCACCTTACTTCCTGTTTTACGTGTCATGGTGGTGGGGAAAGGGCTGTTAGGGTTAGCAAGGGAAACGGAAATCCTCATCAGTGTGTATAGAGTGAAGGAAATCAAATCCGAGAAAGAAAGTGAACTTTTCTAGTGTCTACATCTTAAAGGTGCATTAGGCAAATTTATTTTTATTCAAAATTTGGCAAGATTTGGTCTCTAACAGTTAAGTACGTGGAGTTGAATGTGATTTTTTTTTTTTTTAATTAACTCCTTGACTCCGCCCCTCTTTCCCACCCATGCTAACTAGGTGCACTCAGACGTTCAGCTGCTCAAATTAAATCACTGTCTCTCCCCTCCCCCCCATTCAAACAATTCAAACTTTATACAGATTGCGTTTACTAGTAAATTCCTCCATTTTGGAAAAGCGCTGCCAGTGTTTATTCTGGTTTTAACTGCATTTCTTCTTCGTTTTTTTTTTTAAAGCACAGCATGAATTCTTTTCTCATAGGAGAATTATCTAGCTGCGCTGGGCGCTTAATGATTTCAGACTGAAATGTGGGCGGAGTGAAGGGGTGTCGAGGACTGTAGAAGGCCCATGCAAACGCAAACAAGCACTCCGGACACTGATTTTTATCCACCTCGTAATAAATCTGTCCTGAAACCATAGCTTAAAGTATTTTTTAAATTATGTTCTACGTATGTATCCATGTTATGTGTAAAAGTAAGAGAGAAAATAAATCACCTATCGCACCTTTAACTAAAACTAGTGAGTGATGGATTTACCAGAAACCCCTCTATCTATGTATACACTGCACACTACACACACACACACACACATATATAAAGTGAGCGCTGTTATCTCTACTTCCAGCACATTTCCTTCTTGACAGGAAGCCACATCTGCACAGAACGCCTTATTCCCATTTTTTTTTTTTTTTTTAAAGTAATGTTTCATTCCAAACCTCTTTTGTCCTGCCTCATCACGTCACATCACAGCACCTAAAAAAAAAGAAAAAAGGACACGTCCTCAGACTGGATCAGATAAGAGGTGAAAAGATCGTTAACCTCAGCCTTTTAAACTTCGACACAGCCCACATGATTGATGAGTTTGTTCCCTTCTCTCACCACGTGTTTATTTATTTATTTACGTATTGAACGCAGGAAGGATCAGTGAAAGGGCTTCTGGGATGCGTACGTTGTTGAAAGACGTCTTTGTCTCCCATACAAAGGATTTTAGATCAGCGGAGACACCGGAGTGTTTTCTGGATGGGATTGGTTGTTTATTCATATATAAACGCGCGCACACGCACACACACACACAGTGTACAGTTGTGTGTGTGTGTTGGTGTGATATCTCTGTTTACAAGTGGTTAACCGGTGGTTTTTGTGTTGGATCTTCAACACATCAATTCAATACTTGTGTGAAAGATTTACAGAAATTAGTTAAAAAAACAGAAAAGAAAGAAACATACAGTGTGTAGTACATATGTATATGTATATATTGTGAGCGTCTTGGTGTGTGTGTGTGTGTGTGTGTGTGTAGACATTCAAATGAGACTTGCGTGATGATGTTCCTGTCACTGAGGTGTGTGTACACATAAAGACGACTGGGTCAATGATGTTGTTGCCGTGTGTGTGTGTGTGTGTGTGTTTATCCAGTTTTTCAGTGCATCGTCTCGAATATTTACATCTCATTGAATTTCAGATGAAGGCAGGAATACTAATGGGGCATAGAAATGTGACCAAGATCCCCACTGTTATGCTAATTCAACACCCCTCTTCTATCTCACGTTGCCCCCCCACACACATGCGCGCATACACACGCTGTTCCTTTTTCATGTGACGTTAACATGTTCATTCCGATCCTGGTCTGCACCCGTGCAGGCTTTAATCACCATCATCACCATCACAGGGCTTTTTCTTGGACACGGATCCATCTTGTTTCACATACATTCCCCAACATTAAATGTAGCTATAAATGGATAAAAAGTACAACACCTATTGTCAGCAACAAATAAAACTGGCAACTGTTTGAAAATCTACTGTGGTGTAAGAGGAATAGGAAAATAATGATGTTGCTATGCGGTAATGTTGATTATTTTCCTATAACGGCACACCACGCAGTGGGTGGTTAGACTACCCACAGTTCAGTTCAGTTGGCATCGTCTTCCTGTCTTTTCCTGCAGGTCGAGGACTACAGCGCTGAGCCCCAGGAAGTGCAGCCTGACCAACAGGAAATGACTGAGGCGGAGGGGGAGGGGACTGAGGAGGAAGTCGAAGATGTCTCACAGGTTACAGAGGCAGAGGAGGTGAGAGAGGTGACTACATGATAATGTACATGATACACACTGTTCCTTATTTAGGTTTGGGAAACGTCCAAAGTGCACTTTTTCTAGTGTTGATGAATGTCCTGTAGTTTTGTTGAATAATTTTTTTTTCGCTCGTCTCTTAAGATGGAGGCCGAACCCGAGACCGTCACGAAGGAAGAATCCGACGAGGACGAAGAGGACGATGAAGAATCCGAGCGGCTGCGTTTCAAAACCGAGCGCAAAGACAGCACCGTGGTCCGTATCTCCGACGCCACCAGCAAACGGCGGAACATTCCGGAAACGCTGGGTACGTCCAATAAGGAGACTATCCATCAGACTTGTTTTATTATCGACCATTCAAGTCACTCGTGTGTGTGTGTGTGTGTGTGTGTGTGTATATATATATATATATTTTTTTTCCTTTCAGAACTGACCGAAGAGGCCAAAGCAGACCTGCTGGAGTTCGAGGAGAAGGAGCGGCTGAGGAAACAAGGTCGCTTCGGTGGACGAGGGAGAGGAGGAGGAGGAGTAGGGGGAGGAAGAGGAGGAGGACCTCCAGCATTCTTCATGGGAGGTTTCCGTAGGGATGGAGGCGCAGGGCGAGGGAGGATGAACGAACCCAGACCCCCACTGATGCCAATGAACTTGCAGGTAAACACTTATTGTTCACTTCAATTCTGGATTCTGATTGGTCAAAAGGTGTTGATTAATTTACTACAACAGAGGCTCTGACAGTAGTGCAGCCACAAATCGCAGGTTTAAGCTCATTTCTGCACCTTGAGACGTGCTGGTATAGGAAAATAATCAACTTTAGGTCTCCAGGTGTCAGAACTCAGCTCTTTACCCAACACCTTTTAGGCACCAAGTTAAAACATTCGTGGCACATTAAACCTCCACTCGTACACGTCTGTCCTTTCAGGTTCACGTGCTTTAGTGGAACAGAGCAGGTTTGCTTTAGAAAAGTCAATTAGCTCAACTCTCGCTCTTATCCATGTTGAAACAAGGATTACCCCAAACGACTTGGCAGGAGTCCATCAGAAAGCATTACGCCAAATTAAATCTGCACTTTGTCTAAGGATTTAGCTCTCTTTGCTTATTTTATTATTAAATATCCATCGAAGAGTGTAATCCCCTCAGTTTTTTTGCGCACTTTTTTTATTCCTCTGTACGGACGAGGAAAGCCGTGTCATGTCTCGTCCCGGGAGCGTCTCTCATTTAGTCATTTATTTATTTATTTTTAAAAAACAACCACACACTTCAGAGTTGCGTGACAGTTTAATTGAATTTTTCTCCCCTTCGTACATGGAGTAAAAAATTTTCAGAAGGATTAGTTCAAAGCTACAACTTCATAAAGTTGAGTATTTGGCAAATCCGGGACGAAGCATTGAAAAAATGTGAATCTTTTTTTTGCCTGTAATGTGTTGCATATGCTGAAGAGGAACACTAACATGAAAATAATTACCTTTTTTTAATACGGACGTTTCATGTTTATAACATTATATATACTAGACATTGTAGTGTGAGTGTATATATTATATGTACTATTTTAATACGTACTATCTTGTTCTCTCTCTCTTTCTCTCTCTCTCTCTCTCTCTCTCTCAGCCCAGAATAATTCCTCCTCAGTCCCATCGTCCTCAGCCCCGCCCTTCCGTCCCACGTGGAGGTCCTGGTCTTTTCCCCACGCCGCTCATCCCGATCCCCCAGCAGCCTCTGCAGCCCCTGATGCCTCCACGCTCACCGGCGCCGCACCAGAGGCCACAGCAGGATCTGCACCCGCCACGCCCTCACGGACATGCACACGCACTTCCACACACGCACTCCAACCAGCAGCAGCAGCCCAAGAACATTCACATCAACCCCCATTTCAGAGGGCCGGCGCCTTCCTCACCTGCGCAAGGTACGGGACCTCTCAGTTCTTTCGATAGCGCAAACCATGTAGAAGGGGTGTCTTTAAGATGATATGCAAATGAGAGCAGTTGTAAGTAGGCGTGGCTTTACGCCAAGACAAAATCGTCTCACATCTTTTATTCATGATTAGCCAAAGAGATGGTGTTATGAATGTAGCACAAAAGTGTCACTTTTATTTATATATCTGTATGATACATGTGGAGTGAATGTATGTTGGTATATCTGTCTCTCTCAGTTCCGTTGATATCGTCCGCTCCAAATCAGCCCAGACCCAACCTCGGCCCTCAGAGATTCCCGGTAAGCGAGCACACTTCACCTCACAATAACAACACGACACACAAATGCGTCTCAGATATAGTACTGTGCGAGTACTGAGTACCTGAGTATTTGCACACAGCACCCCCTGGTGGTAGCCACGTTATCTGCAACCTTTGATTGGGGACTCATCAGCCCCTACAGATACTGCTATCAGGTCTACGTCTGATATCATGCTCTTGTGGAATTATAGAGAAAAGCAATTTAGACAAAATGTCTTAAAAATGCACCAAATGGATGCGTGCCTCAGAGACATGGCATGGATTGAAACATTGGTTAAACGAATTAGTTGAATTAAATGTTTGTAAGTATTTAATATCACGTCTCACACACACTGGATTGAACCAGGGGTCACTCGGACTAATTGAGCTGCGTATACACACTTGGATAGCAGGTGTGATAGCTTTTGAATTTTATATTCCTGCAATGTTTTTTTTCCCCATATTTGGACTTTATTTAAAATGCTAATACAGGCTGCGGCAGCTACCGTCGGCCCTCTGGGTCCCTGATTAGCATCGATTATCATACAGGGACGTCTCACCTCAATATCAGCTCTCTGATGAATATTAACGCTGACTTTGTGAATATTAATCACAGCCACATACTCGATGTATCCTGTGCTGAATTTTATTTTCCATATATTCTAAACTGTACCAGAACATTCTGGATATTTCTGTAAAATCTTTTTTTTTGTTAGTCAGTTAATTATTTAATGTTATTAGCATCGTTACATTTAATTTGTATTTACTAGGTTGTTAGATTATTTTGCATATTAATCACGTGTATTTGCTGGGGTCCTGGTGTTTGGACTCATTGCAAAATGATTTTTTTTTTCCTAATGCTAATACTGGTATATAAACTTCAGGAATTCAACAATTCTCAGATTTTAAGATGAGAATTGTTTGTGAACTACATTTTCTTTGTATAAAATTTATCATTGCTGTTAGAAGCTTTACCTGAGCTCTCTCCCCCCAAAATGGCCTCCGTTTGTCTGTCTTTCTTTGTTTTATCTCTCATGCAGATCATATCAGGTCACATGTTGACCATCACAGTGCGTATTTGCTGAGGATTAGCGCAGCGCTGTGTTTTTATCATGCAGCGAGGCATTGTGGCCGTCTTTAAGCTCCCATTGTGTTGGAGCTGCGGACCTTTTTTTTTTCCGAATCCCCGAGTCCACCATTCTTCCTTGCTCTGCGTAGCTAATCCGGCTGATTGACTTTCCCTCAAGTAACTCTTTTTTTCCAAGTGCACCTTTGCCTGGATTAAAAGCTCGATCGCATCTTAAGTCAATTGTAATGAGTTGAG
>JAOTRR010000047.1:18853564-18865250 GCA_028570945.1 Gogo arcuatus
TGTGTGTGTGTGTGTGTGTGTGTGTGTGTGTGTGTGTGTGTGTGTGTGTAGGGGTCTCCTTCATCCCTGCAGCAGCTTCAGAGCCTCCATCAGCGCAACAGTAACCTGCGTGAGCTTCCCATCGCCCCTGGCAACAATGACCCCATCCGCCCCCCTCAGCCTAGGCCCATGGTCAAGGTCACTCAGAATGCCAGGCCTGGGCAGGGGGTTGGGGGAGGAGCCGTTGGACGAGGAGCCGTTGGACGAGGGCGGGGTTTGGCTAAAACTGCCCCGCGTCCAGGCGCTTCAGAGACGAAGAATGAAACACCAGCTGCACAGACGAGCACACCTGTACAAAAAACAACGGCAAACACACCTGCACAGGTAAACACAGTCAAGCTTACCTATGCATCTACACGTAATCGAACACGCCTATACCTCTACACATAAATATGGCCTAGCACACCTGTGCAGATAAATTAGAGATTACTGAACTTGTAACGTGTCTGAACTGATGAAAATCTTTTTAATCATCTATTTTAGGATGAGGAAGAGGACGAGGAGACGCGTCAGTACCGGCTGAAGATCGAGGAGCAGAAGCGACTGCGTGAGGAAATCCTTAAACGTAAGGAAATGCGCAGGCAGATGCAGGCTGGCGCACGCAAAAAGGAGCTGCTGGAGCGCCTCGGGGGCCAAGCGGTACCCCAAACAACCCCCATGCAGACTCAAACCACCCCACCTCAACCCCAGACCACCTCAACGCCTCCATCAGTCGCCCCCAATGGCGTTAAATCCCGCTTACAGAACCCTATCATCGAGCAAAAACAGCGCACGCAGAACCCACAGAGACACGTTCCACAGCTCCAAAGTCCCAACATCAACATCACGGCGCCTCCAGAGGAGATCACGCCCATCCAGACGCAAGCTAACGTCGTGAGGAAGAGGACCGTCATGCAGCGCGTCAACACCGGCAGCCTCGCTTCGCCTCAGATCCCGCAAAAAGTGCGAGTTGTTAAACGACTAACGGGCGTGAGTACACATTTATTATCAGGTTATGGTGCAGTGCATAAGTGTTCGCCCCCTTGAATATAATTAGTATTATATCATGAATTTACACAAAATAGTTCATAATATTGACGTGAAGAGGAGGGTAAGTCTATATATTTAGCAGAATTATTTGCAAAATGTAGCCACAGGTGGCGATGATGGGCTCTCACACCTCCAGTGCAGTCACGTCTCCAGCGATATCACCAGATTTTTTATTTTTTTTTAACTGAGCTGAGATTGGTGAAAAAGCCAGTCTTTCTGTTGCCATATGGTGGCGCTATACCAGAGAATCACTCTGGGTATGTGGAAATGATCATAACCAATAACCTGTGAAGTTTGAGCCATATCAAGCAATGCATGGAGAAATGATGAGGCACTTCCTGTTTGTGTGGGGAGACACAAATTCACTGTGTCGCCAATGCAAGATGCCTTGCAAGATATCAAAAGTCCCTTCGCAATTTAACATCAGCAGCATCTTCAAATCGTGTGTACCAAATTTGACATGAATCTGATGAACCCTATGAAAGCAATAGGGCCTTGCACATACGGTGCTCGGGCCATAATAAAAAATGTGATATTTTGTCGAGCAGGGGTGAGTGACATGACAAAAATATCACATCGTGAATCTTTAAGGCATTTTCATGATACATATACACGTATATATAGGGTTGTGAACAATTTCCCAGCAATTAAGTGTTGCATATGAAAAAAGAACTTTCTGAAAGAAGATAATAAAAAGCTACGACATTGCCAGAAAAGGCTTGTTGGAGATTCAACAAATATGTGGAAAAGTTTTTATGGACTGATTAGAGCAAAAATTGTCCTTCACACAAAAATGGTAGTCACTCTGAGAACACTGTCTCTACTGTGAAGCATGGTGATGGTAGCATCAGTTCATTTTAGTTCCAGAATATAACAATACAAAATGTGGAGTGGTTATGCAAGGCACACTGCAATGCTGAAATGGACGAACATGCTGTGGTGTAGTAGAAGGACTGCTGGGGGGAAAAAATGTCGTCCTATGAATGGTAAGGTCCGTAAAATATGATATTAGGAAAAAAGTCAAGCGTCAAACTTCATCCATGTGACACATTGGCCTGATGTAAAGTTCACATTCTGCTGTCCTTTTAATTTTTTTCTTCCGTCCTGTCATCTTTCTTTGAGTCTGAACAAAGCGGACGAGTGTCAGAGTTTAGTCTGAATGTCGTTCTGACTGAATTAAATCCATAAAGCCTACGTGATGGCACTCGACTCTAATTGAGCACACTCTTTACCTTTTGAGTGCTGAAATGGCACTCGTCAGTGAGCCGCTTGGCATTTCAGATTTCGACAGCGACTTAAAGGTTTGTGAGTCTTCTTTAAGTCATTTTGCTCCATCGGGACCATAAAAGTTTATCACGTTTGAAATTTGACACGGACTCCGCTTCGTAAATAAATGTCTTAACCACAAAAAGAGGAGGGAAGTGGGGGTGGGGTGGGGTGGGGAGGAGTGAATCTCATCCTCGAAAATGAATTGACAACGTTATCTTCTCCCTCTCCAGCTGCCTGACGTTGATCCGTGTTAAAATAGGTGTCAATCCAACGACAAGCGCAATTAATCTTCTTCCTCGTCGCAGGTATCGCTGTAATAATGCCTGCGGGAGAAGGGAAAAAAGGGACGGATATTCTTTTGAGCTTAGCGCTGGCGATAAGAGTAAATGAAATGTTCACAAAAGCAGCAGGGAGGAGGAGGAGGAGGAGGAAGAGGGTGAGGTGCGACTGAGAGAATAATGCAGCTTAGCATCCGACAAGCAGCTCTGGATTTTCTATTCAGCTGTGTTAATCTGTCAGCGCATCAGGCGGGAGAGTGATGGCGTGATAGTGTCTCGTTCAAAGAGCGTCGGACGGCTGGATGCACTCGCCAGTGCAGGAACTCGGGTCAGAATTGTTAGTCTTTTGTCATGTTTTTGCTTCAGAGCTCTCATACATCAAACAACTCGAACAAAGAAATGAGAAAATTAGACTCTGTGATAGATAAGATGAAGACAGTTAAATAAATGGAGGAAGTAAATTTAAAAAACGAATCGAAGTAAATACTGCAGGAAACATTTAGAGAAAAGGTTTGAATTTTTAGCACAATTAGCAAGTACACAAAATGGAGACAACTAGCATCTATGCTAATGGTGCAAGGACTTTGTAATGATTTATTTGGAATGTATTTTTTTAATTAATAATGCTTTCAAATGGACCTCGTCAGTCAATATCGTACTACGAATTACAATCCCGATTTCAAAAAGGTTGTGCTGTATAAAACACAAATAATAACAGAATGCAGTGTTTTGCAAATCCTTTTTGACCTTTATTCAACTGAATACAATACAAAGACAAGATATTTAATGTTCAAACTCATAAACTTTATTGTTTTTTGTAAATATTCACTCATTCTGAATTTGATGCCTGCAACATGTTCCAAAAATTTGGGACAGGGTCATGTTTACCACTGTGTTACATCACCTTTTCTTTTAACAGCACTCAGCACTCACTGACACCTGTTCGAGCTAATATTATGCTTCAGACGTTGTGTATAAGCAGGCTTATCTTTATTCCACAGGGAGAGGAAGCTCCGCCCGTGCAAAATCAGCCGCAGCAGATGATTGGTCGAGCCGCTCCTCAGCAGAGACTGGGTGCCATCAGGAAGGTCACGGTGGCAGCAGCTGGACCACAACAACCCCCTCAGCAGCAGCTTGAAGTGAACCAGAGTAACCGGGTACGTCCTCATACATCAGCGAACTGGAAATGAAATGTACAGCAAAAAAAAAACAAAAACAGCAACAACAAATGATCCTGAGCTGAGCTCGGAAGAACTCGGAAGTACGTCATGTTTTCCACCGACAAAGTGGGAAAAGCAAAGGGACATGTAGGAAAGTTTGTGTTATGATCGCTGTCACAGTCTAACGGATGTCAGAGTGCAAACAAAAATGGCGGAAATGATGTAAAGGTCGTAGTTCAGACATACCGTTTTTCTTCTGTTTTTGCATTTCATTGTTGACAGGAAACTGGAATATAAATTAGTGTGGATTAGGTCTGAGTTTTTGTGTGTGTGTGTGTGTGTGTGTGTGTGTGTATCTTGTCACTGTGCAGGTGGTGGTTTCGGGTCGAGGGCGTGGTCGTGGTGCTCGTGGCGGTCGGGTGGCGCCGCAGAGCAGACAGAGTATCCGAGTTGCGGAGTCTCAGCCCAGCACGGTGTCTATAGACGGCCTGTCGTCCTCCACCACCGAGAAACAGATCAAAAACCTGCTCAACTCCATCGGCCCCATACAGGTACCCCATATACAATTCTGGATTCTGATTGGTCAGAAAGTGTTGATTGATTAATTTTCTATAACAGCAGCTCTGTAAATCACAGGTTTATATCAATGCACTCGTTCTAATACATTATTGTTTCTATAGTAACAGCTGGTTCGCAGAGATGTAAAGAATCTTTGATATTGGTGAATTGGTATCATTTAGTTGATTAAATCAGCCCAGCTTGAGCAGGGATCATGTTTTGAATGTTACATAATGCAGTAACACTTCAGTCCACTGGGTGGCGCTCACTTTTCACTCACTTTTCTGTCTGTGTCTCTATATTGTATCTGCCGTATGATCATGTAATGGCACCATCTTGTGGCCAGGTATCGTTTATTAAAGCTCACTACAATCGGAGTAGGTTTGTGTCGAGACAAATATGATGCGGTACAGTTTTACTTCCCAAAGAGAGTAAATCGGACGTTTCTCTTCCTGTATCAGCGATTTCAGTGTTTTGTGCTCTGTAGATGTTTAAGATGATGCCGCAGCAGAGGAAAGCCATCGCCACGTTCGTGAATCCTCAGCATGCTTTGAGTTTCCAGCACAGTTTCCACAGGTGAGTGCAGCTCATCTGGAGCTTCTGTGTTATGAGATGACGGTGTTATTTTTCGTTTTTGTGAAATGGTGCTCTTGATTCGATTCGCCTGTAAGATGCACTGAAGCAGCGTCCTCGCTTCGAGTTTGTTTGACTTCGCTAACGTTAAACAAGTCTATTAATTAGGAACACAGCACCGAAAATGACACTACGTCTATAACAACGTGTTAAATCTAATCCCTTTTACTGATCGTTTTAAAGGTAATGCTAATCAGAACGTGATTAAGGAACCCGAGTCTGCGCAGACATGATGAAGGAAATGTGTGTGCTGCTACGTTATCATTTCTATAGCGTTCACCTCATGTATGGCTAATAATAAATGTATTGTTACATAACAAATTAAAACGTATAAATGTTGATAGTGGAGGTGAAGTGTTCTGAAAGGAGACGTTTATTTAACATTTATGGAAGGAGTCTCCACTGTCAGAGGTAAAGATGCACGTTAACCGCACGTTTTTCCGACATATTCAGGACGTTTATGTTCTGTTTACACGTTGTGGTTTATCGGCAGCAAGACAAGCTGCGTTTTTTTAACTTCAAGAGAAAAAAGAGAACCTGGTGATGAAACGACGGTTTGTAGCTGCTTTTTGTAAGTAAAAACGTTTCACGGATGCTCCGCAACGTTAAATGTAACTATAATAGATTTTTTTTTAAAAGTATGACGTTTAGTTTGTTAATAAATAAAAGATTGTAATTGTTAGCAGTTTAATTAGAAAGAGGTTAAATAGTTACGTGATGAAGTAAAACGCTGCTGTTGGTGGAATACGACTTGGGGGGGGGTTTTTGTTTGTTTTTTTGCACTGCGTGCAGCTTATGTAAATGGCTTAGCGGCTAAGTTTTTTATGTGTTGTGATCACATAGGCACATGATCGATCTGTCCCACATCGACGTGACCATTATCGACGGCTGACGATCAGGCGAACGAGAGAACGATCAGCGCAAAGCCGAGAGATCGGAGCGAGCTTCTGGAATCAAGGCTGTGTTTTACTCTAAAGCTCTCAGAACACTAAAGCATGTCTCGGAGGAACTAACGGTGAAAAAAAAAAAACGGCAAACAACTTGGAGTTAATCAGCCATGATTTCACTGAGCAGCTGTTCCTGCTTTGTGTTGTGTACTCCAGTGATAATTCCCGAAACTGAGTCAAAGGTGGGGAAGCCGCTCTGATTGCAGAGACACCGTTTATTGTTGTTATTATTGTTTATTATTATTTTTCTTTTGACTGAGTGATCAGTAAGTGAGACGGGAGAAAGGCTGTTTTTAAGCGAACATGCGTAGTCAGTGATGATTATGATGCTTGATGATGGTTGCTCCTATCCACATTTAGACTCTTAAATGCACACTCCTGGACAAGATGTTTCTTTGTCGAGATCAAAAAGCAGGCTGGAGTTGTAGTTTTTGCCACCACTAGAGGGCAGCGTGTGAGTAGAAACGGACATCATAGATTCTTTCAAACAGAATTATTTAATAATTTGCTTTATTTGAGGTCATGTTAAGTAGCTGTTCATATTTCAGCGCAGTTCACATTCTACGATCACAATTATCCAGTATCTAATGAGTTTTATTAGACAGTTTTATTTTGGATCTCCGATTGTAGGTTTAAATATTAACTTAATACTTTTATCATTATAATACCTCAGTGGTTACTTTTCCAGAACAGATAAAAAAAAAAATTCAAATAATCATATTTCTCTCATTTTCTGTATTCCATGAAATATTATTTTCAAAAAACATTAAGGTGTTTTTTGAGATTTATACATTTAATTTATACATGAAAATGGTTAAGAAAAAGCAAAACAAAAATACAACTGCGCTTTTGCGTCCTGCTTGTGTTTTGTAAGATCTGTAAGTTTGTACATTTTCTTGTGATAAAGTTGTCGTCTTGGCTCTTCAGTTATGTTGCGGCGTTTCCAGAGTGGTTGAACATACTAGCATATTAGCATTTGATTATTTTTGATAAGCTAACAGCAGCAAAGCCACAAACTGAGATTTTGCTAACTAGCGTAGTTTAGCCATAGTTTCCTTTCTGTTTGTTAGATTTTGAAACTACAGCGTCCTTGCGCGCGCTCTGTTTTCTGAGGTAGTTTTTTTAATGCTTGCACTGCTTTCTGTGTCATAATTAGCATAATAATAAGTCGATCTTTTCTGCTCTGATTAGCTATAAAGAGCATACAGTAAGACGTATTAACAGTTTTTCTACTTTTGCTCCGTCCCAAACATTCAGCATGTCCCCCAGATTCCACAATTTGAAGGAATATTACACTAACCGTGCTAATTTCACCCCAGCTCTTTGATTTTCCTTGATTTTTTTTTTCCACTTTAGCTATGCTAACTGTGTAATATTTACAACTCCCTCATTTAATTCACAAACATAATATTTTAATAAGATTGAGTTCTAAAGTGCACTTTGCTTAATTTCCATATAGTTTTTCAGCTCTTGTTACATCCAAATATTGTGTTTGTGTCTCAGGCTGAAGGATTGTTATGCTAGCTCTGTGCTAACGAGCCTGTATAGATCAATTTGTGGAGATTTTAAGAGGTTAGGGTTTTTTCTGAGGTAAAAATGTCCCTATTTTTATCAGTTTGTCCACTCTGTTGCTTCAGTGCACTCTTCCATTTCCCAAATGTGAAGGATTGTTATGTTAGCATTGCTAACTAGCGTTCTAGCATGTACAGATCAGTCTTTCTTTCTCTATTCTTTTCTCTCTCTCGCTCTCTCTCTATTTTATGTTCTTCGTTATATTATCTTCAATGGTCACTTTTTTATGATCCGCTTCTTGTGCTACTTTGCATTTCCCTCAGTTTCTCATCGTGAGTCTAATGGATTAGCTTGCTAGCTTTGTGACTACTTTGAGGTAATTATAGATCAGTCTTTATTTTTCTAATGGACTCTTGAGATTTCAAAGAGTTGTTTTGAAGTGTATTTTCATTCGTTTTCCGTTTACATCTGGAGTCATCAGGATTGAAGGATTGTTATGCTAGCTTTGCTAACTAGCATTGTGAGTGAATGCAGTTTCTCCTCATGTATCCGGAGTTATGATGTTTTCCTCAGCCTTAGATGGATGTTTTCATTAAAAATTTCCACTTTCTCACAGTTTCCTCAGCGTGCTAGCTAGTGTTTATTGCTAACTAGTGTTGTGATTGATTACAAATGGGTGTCTTTTCTCCTCGTGCTGTGGTTTTTAAAAGGATGGATGTGTTTTGCGCTTCATCACAGCACCATTTCCACTGAATAATTCGCATTTTCAACTAGCTTCCCTAATATGAATGAATGCCACTTTATATTTCGTACTTTTCGATTAGCAAAGAAGCTGCCCTCGTTGTTGTTCCTCTAGCGTTAATTATTCATTATTTCTCTATTCGACGCTTGTCCAGGAGTAGCTGTGTCTCGGGAGCAGCCGCTATCAATGCTCACGCTCATGTACCCAAGACGTGGCTAAAGTACAGTTTGAGGAATACCAAATATAACAGCAGGTGGTTATTCTTTTTTCTCCCCGATTATAATTGTCAGAATTTCATTTTTGTACTGAAACACATCATTGCTGGATTGTTTTACACATTCTGTTTAAAGAAGCACGCTTAGGCCAAAGGTTTACCTTGGCAAGCTTATCATTTGAAGACATTTTAAAGATTAAAAAAAAGGAAAAGAAAAACTAAACCATGGTCATGTGTATACAGTGTAATGATACATATGTGCAGGCACTTCACTTTGGAGGTTTTGTGAATGCGTGAGGGGGGAAAAATGTCCCTCTTCTTCATTTCACCATCGTAACTTCTCCATCCATGTGTTTTAAGTGTGGGTTTAAGCTTTTTGAATTTTACCAGCGCATGTTTTTAGATGTTTTTTTTTTTTCTTTGTTAGGTTTTTTTAAGGTACTTTTTGGGTTACTTCTTGAATTCTTTTTGGGGGGGCGCTCAGACTCAAAGAAATATTTTTGCTTAGGAATGCATGAAAAAAATCGAAACCTAACAAGCTAGAGGAAGAATACTGCTTTCACTTTTGGCGTTTTTTTTTCCCCCCCCCCCCTTTTTTACATACTAGTTAGTTACCCAATGCTAGCTAGGACTGGTAAGAGTGTTGCTATGGTTACAGTGTGCAAGAGTGTTGCTATAGTTACCATATGGTTATGTCACTTACTCTGGCCAGCGATTTCTTTTTTCTTTTGAGGGGGGGGGGGAAAAAAACGGCAAGTGTGAAAGCAACCTAATTCAAACGTCCTGATTGCTCTCTATAAAATATAAATAGATATAAAAGTCAGCTTTTAGTAAAAAGTGATAGATTGGATATAGTAAATGGGTTAATATGTCGATCTTGTCCACAGGTATTCTCATAAACATTGGTAAGATGTCGTTATCATTCTGTATGTGCATGCTGAATTTGTGCTCATTTTCATTTTATGTTGGTTTTATTTATTAATTTATTTATATTTTTATTCACTTATTTTTTAAGTTTTGACCTGCACATTAAGTGCACTTTAAGTCTTCATTTATATGGATTTTTTTAAATCCTCATGCATTCGAAGCGTATCAGCTATGGTGACGCGTGTCACGTGACACATTTCTAATCCATATAAGATTTAAAAAGAAAAACAAATCTTATAAGAAAGAAACCAAGGTTCATATTGAATCTTAAAGTAACTTCATTAGAAGTTTGTGGTTGAAGGATTTAGCAGCTGCATCTTTTTTAAAAATGTTTGTTGTACCTTCATGTGGTTCATTTATTTGAATGTTTTTAGGATTTTTTGATCTTGCACCAATAGCAGGGCTGATATTTTTGTTTTGTGATGCTGGAAACTTTTTAAAAACCTGTTTACATTGAAGATTGCTATACTTGGACTACAATTAAGAACTTATTGAAGGATAGGCTCGTCATGTAGGCTAATTTGATCTATTTTACTAATTTGAGCCTTTTTTTTCAGGTTAGATGTTCCAGAGACTGCTGAAGAGGTGTTTTTTCGTGTTTGTTTTAAAGGAACGGTTCAGCAGCAATTCCCCAGATGTAGTCGATCAGCTTAAGATGTGTTTGGTGTCCAGTGTTGGCTTCTTCACTCTCCAGCTGCAAGGCTTATGATGATTGGGAGGGAATCCAGATGTGATGCGGTGTAAATACAGACGTTTGCTGCTATTTTAAAACGTATATTTTTGTAGCTATATGAAGATTTGGACCTGTTTAGGGAAATATTAGCCTCGTAGCTCCAGTGCGAAAGCTACTATCGGACACCAAGTGTTTTAGCTGATCAACTCCAGCTGAGGTAACAGAGTTTTACATTTGAATCACGTTTGATTTTTTGGCAAAGTATTCATTTCATTTAAAGCATTTATTTATGTCTGATATTTCATTATAGCTAATACATTTGGCTAAATTGGGTTAATAACGTCTTTTTAATATGTCTTAAAAGCTGATTTGGAAGCCAGTCTAATCACAGATCCCTTCAGTGGGTTTGAGCTCAGAACTTTAAAGGAGCAGTGTGTAATTTTTCAGCCCTCTGGTGCCTCCAAGACAACCGAGACTTAAACATTGCCAAACCTTCGACTTCTCATAACCGTTAAAATTATCTTTGAGTTACCTTTTAAAGTAGAAAATATAGTAGACTTAAACTGCTATGTTTTGGCTTGGCAGGCGGAGCTAACTTCAGGGCCAGAAAAATGTCAACAGGAATCAGTAAGAGCCCTTGTTTGCTTTTAAACTTGTGAAAACACCTTAATGTTTATTTTGGTGGCTTTCAGTGATAAAGTTATAAAGCAGAATCTTTCTGAAGGATGAGGACAGAGGCAGAGCTAATTTCTGGGCCAGAAAAATGTAGTCTGAAATGGGAAATTAATTAAATTTTAAAAACTTTTCTTTCTTTTTTTTTTAACCAATATACAGGTTGTAATGCAGCATCCAGTCAAAGCACAGAGCCTTACAGTGGATTAAAACTCAGAAGCTTCTAGAACCTTAAAGGAGCAGTGTGTAATTTTTAAAAGCCCTCTGCTAGCTGTGAGACAACTGAAACAAACAAACAAAAAAACAACTGTAAAATTATGCTTGATGAGTTGCCTTGTAAGGGAAAAAAAACACTGAGCTGAGCAGGAGGCGAGTCTAATTTCCGGGTCAGAAAAATACAAACAGGAACCTGAAATGAAGAGCCAGAAAGAGCCATTAGATTTTTTAATCTTTATGAATAGTTTTTTTTTTTTTTTTTGTAATGCCTTTGAAATGATCTGATCATTAAAGGTCTAGAAACGGTTGTAAACTTTACATACTGCACCTTTAACTGCTGAACCGCACCTTTAATACAGATTTATGAAAAAACCCTGCTTCAATTTTGCTCCAACTAATGACGGGTTTGTCCACAGCACGTGTTTCCGGCGAGAGAGTTTCACCTCTAATGCGATTACATTTTCTCACCAGGTCCAGGGCAGATGAACAGATTCACCGTCTTTCTCTCTCCGTCTTTTCTTTCTTAGCAGTACTGCTAAACACCTGATAAATCTGTGCATTCTTTCATCTCCGTATCTCTGTATCAGCATATCGACTCCGTTTCTCCACACTGATTGCACCTTTAATGTTCACATGACATGCTTTTTTTATATTAAAGCAGGGAGGACGTGGCACGTGGATTTCCTTAGTTTGTTTACCATGGATCAGTGATGCTGCACCCAAGTGAACATTCACACACTCGCTCAGAGCGCCGAGCAATTTGTCTGTCTTTTACACACACACACACACACACACACACACACACACACACACACAC
>JAOTRR010000047.1:19011780-19022025 GCA_028570945.1 Gogo arcuatus
TTCCTGCCAGTCCCGGGAATCGAACCGGCGACCCTTCAGGCCCAAGGCTGCCCCCTAGTAAACATATATCATATCATACCATACCTATAATTATGCTTTCATCACGTCTCTGGACTCAGATTACTAATTACACACCCATGAAGGTTGTGCAGATAAGAAGCGCTGCAACATCTAAAGTTGCATCTTCTTTAAGCTCCACCAAGATAAAGAGTGAGATCCATAACCAAGCACCATCTTAACCCTGATTCTGTTTCGAATTCATTTCACTTCCTTTACAAAAAGTCAAAAATCTAAGTTCATTTAACCAGAAAGCAAAGAAGACAAGATTTTGACCATTTTATTGAAATTTATACAGTGATTTTTATCTTGAACAAGACTGATATAAAAAAAAAAAACAACAAAAAAAGGACATGTAGAGATGAACATATACATTTGGGGGGGGGGGGGGCGCAAATGGATTCGATAATCTTATTTTTAGATAGAACAGTAACAGTTACCCTCAGGAGCTGCTTGAAGAAAAAAAGAAATGTCACACACACACACGACTGCTGACGGGGCGGACAAACAAATGAGGGGGAAAAATATGAAGCATTTAAAACATCAGAATTTTAAAAGCATAACAGTAACGAAGGACTGATTGTTTATTCGGACAGACGACAGCCATTAAAATCTGCTTCATAAGAAAAGTGTGTTCATTTACATTCTTTGTGTTCCATATCTTGTTTTTTTTTTTTTTAAATTATTTAAGAAGTCCAGACTTTGCCGTTTCTTCACTCTGGATGCTGAGGTGTTTCGTGTACGTTTGAGTGTGTGAGAAAAATAAAATAAACACAGTCTATGGGTCGTCGCCGTTTACGCTGTCGCCGTCGTCTTCGCCTTCCTCGTGCTCTCCTTCCTCCTCCTCCTCCTCCTCCTCTTCTCCGTCCTCTTCCTCATTCTCGCCTCCGATACTCTTTGCCTAAAACAGACAAGTTTGCATCAGCGTTAGTTTTCAAATGAATTTAAAAACAGGAGGAAAAAAAACACCCTCAAACAAATGATATTTTATGTTCCATCGCTAGTGTATTTTACTATATATGGGAGCGCTGTTGAATTCTGGATTGTGATTGGTCAGAAGGTGTGGATCAGGTTGCTGTAACAGCAGCTCTGACAGTAGCGCAGCTACAAATCCCAGGTTTATATTAACGTGCTCGTTCTAATACGTTTTGATTCAAGATGGTGTAAATTGTGTCGACTGGACGTTCAGGTTGTTATAAACATGAGTTACCGCTGTATACGACTGATTAACTCATGACTTGGGTTTGATAGGAGCGTTTAGGTAAAAAGGCGCAAATATTTATTTTCAGGATAAATGAATAACCTTGAGTGGCTGCTAAACTCGCCCTCCATCGTGTGTGTGTGTGTGTGTGTGTGGGGGCAAGAGAATTCTGACCTCCTCCTCTTCCTCCAGCAGATCTCCCTCATCTTCAGAGTCGTTGATCTCCTGCTCCTCTCTTTCACGTTCCTTCTTACTGCTCGAGTGCTGCTGAGAGACTTCACCCACCTCCGCCTTCACCAGCTTCCCTTCTGCAGCCAGAGAGGGAGAATAAAAGATAAATAAGCACATGATCATTTCTGTCGGCAACTTTTTTTTTTTAAACCACTTTATACTTATTTTAGATCATTTTACTTAAATCCTGAATCTGAATCAATATCAAGTGATGGGAATAAATGTAAAATCAGAAAGAGAGAACGTTCCTAACAGCCCTGTACATTGTGTTTTTCAGAGCAGTAGAAAGATTTCAGCTGTCCATCACACAAAGCGGGGGTGGGAAGTAAAAATTATTTATTTATTATTTATTTTTTGCTGCGGTCTTATCAGAGGAGGAGGATCCAGAATCACGCTGCCTCATCCAAAATATCTGAAAGCATGTTACTAATAAAACTGTTGGTGCATATTAATTTGAGGTTTTACAATTTGACTCTCTAAAAAGGGACGAAATACGGAATATGAACATGAATGTGCTTCCTGTAGCCAGAATCTGCACGTTCACCTTTTGTAAAGCAATTTACATTATAATAGGTAAACAAACAAGGAGGTGAGAGGAACCAGGACCTGATTTCTTGCTGTGATCTTTCTCCATGCGCTCTAAACTTTCCAGAAGATAATCCACTTTGTGCTTGATCTGAGCCAGTTCCCTCTTTATGGTCTGAAGATCGTCTGCTTTAACTGGAGCACAAGGGAAAGTGTGTGGGGGGGGGGTCAAATCAAATTACACTTAAATTACGTAAAGACTAACGAAGATGATACATCAGCATGACTATAAAAGCATTATGCTGATATAAAGTTATGATGAGCGTGCTAACTGAATACTGACTGGCCCGTGATGAAGAGCGCTGGCTGCTTTTGGAGGAAGAGGAGAAGCTGGATTTGGTGCGTCGACTTCCTCCTCCGCTCAGACTGACCCGCGCTCGCTTGGAGGGAATGACGGCCCGAGAGAGGGGTGGAGGAGGAGGGGGCACGCGGGATGGGTACGCGTACATCCTGAAAAATAAAATGTTTACGCAAACATTCTGAAAATCTGTACTGTATGTATGCATCTGGAGTAAAACGTGACAGACACGATAAAAAGAAAGAAAGAACGAACCAGTAAACGCGAGTAAAAGGTAAATACTGTACCTGTCGTAGTAATCTCTCTGGAAATCGTAGTCGAGCTCAAATGTGGAGCTGCTGTGGCACAGAAAAGGGAAAAACAACAACAAATGAGAAACCAACAAAAACAAACGGCTTCAAACCAAGAAACGAGGACGAGTAGAGAAGAAACGCACCTGTACATATCTCCTGCTGGACGTTTGGTTGTTTTCGATCGGTGAGGTTTGGGCTCGCCTGCCAGGTTGATGTCTGAAAGTGACAAGAAAAACAGCGATTAATTCAAGATTAAAAGGACCATCAGAGAAAACTTGATGCGCACGAGGTTATTCACAACGTTAAATTTAGCTACCTAATGTAACAAAGCTCCACAAACAAATAACAAAATGTAGGTGAATGACATGACTGAAGTAACATTTCATACGTTAACGCAAACTGACAAGTCAGCCACGTTTGTGTTACATTTTGAGTGCCACATTTTCTGCAACACCATCCTATTTGCGTCAAGTTACCCACGTTAGCATATACTGAGTAGCATTATGCAAAAAAGTTATTAAGGTAGCTAGGCAATTTTGACAAACGTTAGCTAGCTACAGCAGATGGCTCGATTAAACTTGTAAAGCCTGGGGCTTGGGTGAGTCTCCCCCCTCCTGTGTCATGATTGTTGTCATTATTTTAAACTGGACTTTCACGATTATCCTGTGGGTGTGAAACCCAGTTCTAACCCCAATGACAAAGATTGATAATCAACATGAGTATAAACTAAAAGTGCAGGGTACGTTCTCACCTAAGACTTGTCCGACGATCATGCGTCCGTCCTCTCCGGCCACGGCGGCTCGGGCGTTCCTTTCGTTTGAGTACTGGACGAAAGCGTAACCTTTGTGGACGGAGCAGCCTACGATCATGCCGTACTTGCTGAAGATGGCCTCCACGTCGGCTTTGGTCACCAGCATGGTGTTCAGGTTCCCAATGAAGACGCGCGAGTTCAGCGAACGAGGGTCCGTCTTATTGGTCACGTTGCTGGCCATCGCGCTTGGGGAGCAGCTAGAGCAGCACATGACAAAAAAATATAACAACCTATATTACTAAAATAAAGTCAATATTTATTTACAAATATCACAGTGAACATTTTATTGACTTTGGGGAAACAGCTGGAGCTATTTCCACATATTATTATTATATTTATACCACAGTGCAATTCTGATTGGTCAGGAAGTGTTGATTAATTTTCTGTAACAGCAGCATGGCTGCAACTCACAGGATACATTAATGTGTTCATTTTAATACCTTATCGTTTCTATAGTACCAGCTCGTTCACAGGGACTTAAATAAGTGTCCACTCATTGATATGGTGAAACTTTCTGTAAGGAGGCGTTTATTTAAAATATATGGAAGGAGTCTCCAACATCAGAGATAAAGCTGTAACTAAATTTTCCAACATGACAAGCGACGTTATTTGACTTGAAAAAAGATTTTAAAAAAGACAGCCTGCTGTAGTAACTGATAACAAACTAACTTGTTTTATGGACGTTCCACAACATTAAACAAGTTAAACGTACAGCACGTCAATCTTTAATAAATAGTAAGTGTTAGCACTGGCAGGTTACTGTGGTATAAGAGCTATAAAACAACTTCAGGATGTGCGGTTATTGGAAAATAATCAACTTCATGCTGGTAACAGTAACCCAGCTGAATCACCGTTGATTATTTTCCTCTAACAGCATGACACAGTGTTTTATATGATTTTTTTTTTTTTTTTGGTAGCCACAAGATCAGCTTTAGCATGATCAGAAAGAAATCATAAATTAATGTTCTTCCTGTGGGAACCGTGAGCACTGAAAAGAAAAATATACATAACAGTTTTTTATATATACATATATACATGAAGTTTTCACTCACTCCATGGTGTATGTGTAGGCCACTCGTCTGCGGTCGTCCCACAAGATTTACACTGAGGTGACAAAAGCTAGGCAGTTAATTAACCACACACAGTCAATTAGCTAGCGAATGAATTAAACACAAGTGGTCAGTTAGTGAACTAGCTAACAGAAACCAGGCACTTTCTGCATTTAGATCGAGTCAGAAAGGTGCAAAACGACAAAAAACGAGACACTAAACAAATGTTATGACTTCACTGTGGAAGGGTCATAGTGTTGCGCCTTTTACTTTCTGGCTTCATAAGTTTGGGTTTTTATTTGAATTTTATGGTTTTACTCTATTAAGTGCAGTATATGTGGCCCAACAAAATATAACTTCAGTGACAGACAATAAATATTTGATCATAAACACAGAAAGCTAACGTTACACCTCTCAAACTAGCACGTTTAGCCATCCAGTCAATTAGCTAGCTAAGGTATTTAGCATTGGCTAGTCAGTTAGCTAGCATTGCTAGTTAGTTAATGCTCTATCAGTTGACAATCACTAACCAACGCCATTGTTCGCCACACATTATGTTAGCTCGCTAGTTAATTAAACTTAATGAACCAACAGCTATGTAGATATTTAACCATAAGCAATTGGCTAATTAGCTATCTAATTATTACATTAATTGGACATTAGCATTATCAAGTTAGCTAATCTGCTTCAGCTATGTAGTGCACTATATAGGGAGTATATTTTGGATTTAGACTACACTAGAACAAGTGTAAAATCCATTATTTCGAGCTACTCATAGCAGCCTATGTAGGGAGCAGGAGGACAATTTAGATCCAGCCATGTAGTGCACTATAAAAGCTGTATATAACGCACTATATAGGGAGTAGGAGCCATTTTGGATACAACCACGTACTCTGCACTATAAGGGGTGTAAAATCTTATTTCACTAGATGTAGATTTAGCCATGTAGCCACATAGTGGCCTATATAGTGAGTAAAAAAGGCATGTTGTGTTTTTGCCATGTATTACACTAGAACAAGTGTGAAGGCCATTATTTCAGACCACTTATAGTGCACTTTGTAGGGCGTAGGGTGCTATCTTGGATAGACATGTACATTATACAAGGTGTAAAAGCTATATACATTGTGCTATATAGGGAGTAAGGGGGTCCATTTTGGGTTTAGCCATGTAGTGACCTAGAACAAAGTGTGAAAACCATTACTTCAAAGTGTATACACACACACACACACACACACACACACACAAACACACACACACAAGTCCCCTACATAGGGAGTAAGGGGTTGGGTTCACTCATGTAGAGTACTACAGAGAGTACACAGGCCATATATAGTGTACTATATAGAGAATAAAAAGGGGGGGGGGGGGTTTGGGCTCACCCATGTAGTGCATTATAAAGGGTGAACAAGCCATAAATAGTGCCCTATATAGGGAATAGGGGGCCATTTTGGATTCACCCATGTAGTGAACCCATTTTTTTTCAAACTGCATGTAGTGCACTATATAGTGAGTACTACAGGGAGCATCTAGTACACTACAGCAAAAAGGGTAAAGCCAATATTTTAAAGCCACTCAGTGCACTATATAGGGAGTGGGGGCAACTCTGGATACAGCCATGCAGTGCACTATAAATGATGTAAAAAACAAACAAACTAGATGTAGTGCACTATACAGGGAGTAGGGAGACATTTTGGACACAGCCATGTAGTGCAGTATAAACAGTGTAAAATGCATTATTTATGGATTAATCCTCTGGGAGTGAAATGAGGACATTAATTGTTCCTCTTAAAAAATCCAAACAAAAATGTATTTTGGAAAAAATATCTGTAGAAAAAATACATATTTTTCTCTGCAGGTCATCAAAACAGAGTCTATAAACATGAACCTCACTAATCCGGTTAAAACCCCAACACAAATCTTACATGCTGCGAGAAATAAACTCTAATTCCGCTTTAAAATGTTGCACATAATCTCCCAAAAAAATGTCCACAATAATTAAAATTAAATAAAATAAAAGACCAAAAACGCCGTCTACAAGAGAAACAAAGACAACCTGCAGGCCTAAAAGCAAAAACTGCACGCGCAAAAAATATGCACAGAGGATAAACAAGTCAAGAAGGGAAAAAATAAAAATAAAAACAAAAAAATCGTTGATTAAAAAAAAAAAAAAAAAAAAAACTACTCACCGACAGTTCAAAGTTAAAATGCGTAAATTTGGAAGGATGTAGGTATTTTATATCACAGGCGCAATGTGTCGGTGTGAAGCAGGAGAAAATACTAGGAGTCGAGAGGGACGAGTCTTCAAAATAAAAGTCCTCGACTAAGTCCCGTCCCCCCCCTTTTTGTTTGTGGAATTAGCATAAACTACAGACACCTATTTGCAAGAAACAACGCAAAATAAAAGTAATAAAAAGGTTTTCACCCTCGGATATACAGTGCTGTTGAACTTAGTTCTCCACACAGAAAACAAAATGCCAAACTTTTAATTCTCCTTGTGGAAAAAAAAAAAAGACCACCCATTTTCTAAAGCAAGCTGCAGCTGTGTATAGAATGATTAATTGAACGACTAGTAGTGACTTTTATTTTGTCACACGGCGATTCTTGCTTATTGTTGCGTGCTTCATGGAAATAATGGCTCAACCTTGCAGGGTGCAGATCCCACAACTATCACACACACTGTTATTCCTTACTTACCTACATCAGTTGCTATTGGAAATGGTTTCACCTCCTCCAGCCACAGAAGCACTTTGATTGGACACCTTTAGGTACTACTCTGGAACTTTCCCAATCCCACAAACGAAGTGCACTAGATGTACAAGAGGACTACATTGTCTATCTACCCTGCATTAGGCATAAAATAATAAGACAGTATATCATGTAGTGCTGTATGTAGAAGTTATGACAGAAAACCAAATTTTTTGTTTTTTTTTTTAAAAAGGACACGACACGTGATCATAAACAGCCTTTTCTATTTTTTAACTGCACAAGTTGTACATGTTTTCTCAACTGAACCAATAACAGTTATTAGGCAGCAGTGCGGTAACTCAACAACCAAAAATCCAGGAAGCAAAAGAAAGGAACTGAGATTTTTTTTAAAGCCATTCTGCATGAAGCTGTGGGGCATGGCCGAATACAAAAACAAAAAAGAAAAGAAAAAGAAAAAAAGAGAATAACTTAGATTTGTAGATGACGCTCATAACATTAGAGGATATTTCAGAGAAGAAAATGAAAAACAAAGGAAGACAGAAACAAGATTTGTAGGTGATGCTCATGACTTTTAGGGGATCGCTCAGAGAAGGAAAAAAATTCTTTTTAAATCCGTTTCTGTATACAATATAAACCTCTGAATCAAATTCGGATGATGGTGGCGGAAGTGGAGTTCTTTACAGTTTTTAATATATTTTTTTTAATATATAATTATATATTCATATGTACATACAAAGTCATTTAACTTATTTTTCCCATACAAAAAGCAAAACCTTTTCATTCCCCTGGTGAAAAGAAGAAAATTAAGGACCACCCCCCTCCTAACGTGGGCCAATGGCTGCATCCGAAATAGCATGCTACTAAATATCATGTCAAAATAGTACACCAAAATAGTTTGCTATTTAGTACACAGCCCTCTGTGATGAGACGGATGCATGCAAAAAAAAAAAAAAAAAAGGATTTCCTTCTTAATTTGCTGTCAGAAAAAAATAGCTAGTTTGAATAAGAAGCATCGTCGACCTTCTCGAACGTAGCGTTAAAGATGCAAATTACGTAAAAGTATCACGTTGTTCTCATCCTGTTTGATCGAAGCACGTCACCTCTTCGGTTATGCGACAAGATAACGTAAAAATTGGAAATGCTGTATAATCATGAACGTGCCAACGTCGCCAGATGTTGTTTCCATAGTTACATTAATCCAGCATGCGTTACCACACGTGACTGACAACGTATAGAACTTGCTATGTCAAAGAACCAACCCTGGTTTGAGGGGAGGAAAAAAAGTAAAAGGTGACGTATACAAGTCATAATATCGTAGTCTGTGATGAAACAATCATGACTTGAAAATCATTTCACGCGTACTTTTAACGACATGGGGTGAGGTGGCAAAAAAAACAGCAAACCACAACTCTAAACAATGGGTTCCGTCCCAAATAGAATGCTTGCTGTGCTACGATCTTTACTCGCATGCACACTTCAAAGAAGGGGGGGTTAATACAGAGCTTTTTTCGTTTCTTTTTGGATTTTTTTCTTTTCTTTCTTTCTTTTTTTTTTTAAGGAAGGACGCCACTTTTAAGAGGAGCTCACATCCAGATTTTCCGTTCAAGTGCAAATATATCTAGTACCAAATCTTCAAATCTTTAATCCCCAGTTTGGATAAAGAAAGAAAAAAAGTGTTTTAAAAAAAAAAAAAAAAAGCATATTGCAAGCCCTCTAAGTGCTCACTCGTCTGTAGAGACTCAAAAATGAACAGATCCCTGATTAAAGTGCACTCAGCAAGCATGGGAGAGAGGAACAAGACGTAGGATTGGGATGAGGCTGGCCCACTTTATCCTGCTCAGGCGCAGAACTGAGAAATGGGTTCAATTCCAAATGGATCTCTACTGCATACACAAACAACGGCTTCTCAACCCTATGTAGTGCACTCGGTGTCCACGAGTTTCCGATGTGTCTTCAGCTCCCCATAGCTATAAGGATGCTACATAAGATATAAAAAAAAAAACACGACACTGTGTGGTTACCATAAGTAGTGCACTGCGTCTCTGGGGGGGGGGGCTACACAAAAGTGCACTACATAGAGCAGGAAATAATGCCACTGTACTCTATTTAGTGCACTACAGGTCGAATTAGGATGCAGCTCCATATTGACTTCATAAGTAGACTATGTAGGGTGTAAAAATGTTCAATAGCGTGCCCTAAAGACATGTTCACAAGCACACTATGTAGGGCATGAACAAAGTGCTTCTAAACTCTTTGTAGTGCACAAGCTACATAAAGTGACCTACATAGAATGTAGAAACCATTACATCATCTTATTAGTGCACTACACAGGGCATAAAGATGTCATCCCTTGTGGGTCAAATAGTCCCTACTGGCTGTTTAAATGCAGTACATAGGGTAGGAATTTGTGTATACACCCTATGTATTGCACTGTTATTTATTTGGAATTTAAATCCATACGAGCTACATAAAGGTCCTACATAGTGCACTATACAGAGTGCACAAACTATTGTGTGTCCAATAGTTATTCATGTGGGATTTAGTAAGTGCACTATTTAGGGTACAGAAATGGCATCTAGACTCCAACAAGTGTCCTATATGGAGCCATTTGGGATCGAGCCCAAGGAATCCACAGAGCAGCCAGCAAACCCGTTAAACACTTCAATTTGCTGATTTTAGTCCTCAGAACAGAAAAACTCCAAGAAAAGACAGGACGCTGACATGGCTGATCTTTTTTCCCCGATGCGTAGAGACGCTTCAGTTCCACGTTTGAGACGCTACGTGGTGACGGAGGCTCTTTGGAAAAAGAAGGGCCTAAAGAAGCACGTGCTCGAACATCATCATGGCTGAATTGTTCTCTGTAGGGTCCACGATGTCCAGGAAAGAGAAACAAGAGAGCAAGAAGCCGTAATCTCGTCCTCGACTGCTCCAGTGTGTAAAGTGAAGCTGCTTCTGAGGGAACACTGTGTGTGTGTGTGTGTGTGTGTGTGTGTGTGTGTGTGTGTGTGTGTGTG
>JAOTRR010000047.1:19031271-19046295 GCA_028570945.1 Gogo arcuatus
TAATAGCCTAATGTCTGTAATGATCTAAGACTAATGTGTGATTTATTAAATGTCATTGTCCTGTCAAAATATGCACTGCTCAGTGCTGTCAGATGCTAAACATATGCTGTTATAAACTGTCATATATACACACACACACACACACACACACACACACACACACACACACACAATCCACTTGCAAGTTTTGATACCAATATAAATGTCATAAAAATGAGCTGAAATGCTTGCAAATTGCATATTTCAATGCTATTTAAAATAATAATAATTTCTGGGGGACCCCCCCAGCCCCCCCCGGTGGGAGGTTTATACGCCCCGCCGCCACACCCTCCCCCCTTGCGGGCTTCGCCGCCGTCGATCGGTCGCTGTGTGTGCTGAGCCTCCGGGATCACTTCAGAAAAGCACCAGCATGTGGAAGTTGGAAACCTGGGACTTATGCAGGTGGAGAAAGTGTGTAAATGTGTCTTGTGGGTAAAGTGTAGATGGTGTACCTTTGATGAGAGCAGTAGCGTCCGCGGGCTCCGCCGTTTTCTGACCATCTCTACGTTTCTTAATAAAATAATAAACTCCTGCGGCGGTGACTGCAGCTCCGGCCGTATACAGCAGGGGGCGCAGTTGAAGATCTACCTTCGGAAAGCTGGTTAATCTAACAAAACTTAGCATTTTTCGTAGCGCTAAACGCGAGCAAACAAGCTTTCTGTGAGAAAGTCTGAGTAAGTACTGGAACTACACCTTTCCACAAAGAACGTCACAGCATCAGGACGCGCTCCAATTCGGGGGCTCCATTCTGAGTTCCCTTCCGAGTTCTGACATTCATAGCACACTGGCTTAGTGCGCATGCGTAGAACAGACTTTGGTCTTTTTTTCCTGCTAGGGTTAGGTTAGGGTTATGTAGGTGTGTTCAGGTGTATCATTGTCCAACACACGCCTTCAGCATGATTATGAATTATGAATGTAGTAAAGTCTGCTCTTTTTAACATGTTTATCAGCTCAGATTTCAACAACACAAAATATGTTTCTAGACAAATCACATCTACATTAAGTGCAACATGAATGTTGTGCGTTCTCTTTCAGGTCCATTCACAGTCCCATCAATTAACAAAGCACCGTTTATAAGGCTGTGGAGACATTTTAATATGATTGGACTTTAATTATGAGCCACTAAGTCATAATGTTTGTTGAGAGCCTGAGAGGTATTTTAGATGTGTGTGTGTGTGTGTGTGTGTGTGTGTGTGTGTGTGTGTTCAGTTTGGAATCAGTTGTTCACTGCTCATATTAGATTTATGAACTGGTGAGGGAAATCTTTACTTACACCACTCTGTCAGGCATTCAGCATAAAGTCATTACAAATGCAGTATTTTACAGTCAGTCTGTGGCCTGTGACTGCATTTTTTTTCTCATTCCATCTGGACCACAGCCATGTAGAGTGACTCCAATGGACCGTTTTTACAGCAATGGCGGACCGCGGAGCCTCTCAGTGGTTCCCGGAAGTCAGCAGTAAAAACTAGCAGTGCAGTAGAGCTGCAGCAGAGCAGAGCATTTGTGATACACTTTGAAAGATTATCAGCACATCTGAATCAAAATAACATGTATATTAAAGCATGTTAGTGGATTATAGATGAATGGATGGATGGATGGATGGATGGATGGATGGATGGATGGATGGATGGATGGATGGACTATCCATGCATCTATCCGTCCCTTATCTATACCGCTTATCTCTCAGGGTCGTGGGGAAGCTGAAGCTAATCCCAGCTGGCATGGGCGAGAGGTGAGGTACACCCTGGGCAGGTCACCAATCTATCACAGGCGAACAACCTTTCACATTCACATTCACAGCTGTGGGTCATTTCAAGTAGCCAGTTGACCGAATCTACATGTTTTTGGACTGTGGAAGGAAACCAGAGCTCCCGGATGAAACCCACACAGGCATAAGACTTACATAAGATTTAATTTAATCTAATTAGACATTAAATGACATTGCTAGATTTATTGTGCCATTTTTCAGTTCATGGAATAACATTTCTTTATTCACTAACACCTATTCCTTGGATAGATTTTCAATTATTATTAACTTTAAAAAAAAAAACTTTTGGAGTATTTAAAATTATATAATTTAAACAAAAACACAAATTAAAACAAATGTTACCACTTTTGATGGCCAGAGTACATATTTTAAAAAAAAGAAAGAAAAGAAAAGAAATTCCGTTTGAGACCCAAGGTCAGATTTTTCCTTATGATCAAAAGTTGACGTAAAAATGTCTTTAATCTTTCAATCATGTTGATAATATATTTACAATGAGTGCACTTTTTTTTAACCAAATTTTCTTTTACTCCTAAAGGGAGTGGATTATGTGGTTTCCCATGTAGGATGAGTAAAGATATTGGGTTAATATTTTACTTTTCACATCCACATAAATATGAATACAGTACACAAGAAGGTGCAGCTCCCTGTTGGTGAATGTAGGAAGCTGAATCCTAAATGATTCACAAATGCAGACTGAAGTCTGATTGGCTGATGGGAGCCATGTTGTAAGACTTATCATGTTGTCCTTAAAAATCCACTCAGAAACTGGTACAATGATTCAGCATTCAAAGGTACAAGACCAGAATGTGCTAGGAAACAGTTATAGTGCCTCCTGGCTATTAAATTAGATTTGCTTTAGCTGTTCTAATTTTGTTATCTGATTTTGATCACAAGGTAAAACCTGATGGCTTAACGATTTATTGTACTGTAGTAGTTGTTTGATTTGGCTTATCAAAAAAAAAATTGGTAAGTATCTTTTCTCCTTCATGATATATAGATAATATTTGCCTAATTTAGTGAGAATCAGACTAATGACATAGG
This sequence comes from Gogo arcuatus, assembly GCA_028570945.1. NCBI lineage: Eukaryota > Metazoa > Chordata > Actinopteri > Siluriformes > Anchariidae > Gogo > Gogo arcuatus. The sequence goes on from JAOTRR010000047.1 coordinate 19,034,120, forward strand.
AGGAGTTTAAAAAAAGACTGATTCTTCATTTTTATGGTGCATTTGAAACCAATAGGTGTGCTTTAAATACAGCATGGCCCATTCATTCAGAAGAATTACAGAATAATGATGTTAAGACCACGTGGTTCAGAAGATCTGATCAGAAAAGGTGAGCTCAGTCAGGACGTCAGTATCAGCTGACCATCAGGTGTCAACTGATGCACACCAGTCAGCCATAACATTAAAACCACTGACGGGTGAAGTGAATAACACTGATTATCTCACCTGTCAAGGGGTGGGATATATTAGGCAGCAAGAGAACAGTCAGTTCTCGAAATTGATGTGTTGGAAGCAGGAAAAATGGGCAAGTGTAAGGATCTGAGTGACTTTGACAAGAGCCAAATTGTGATGGCTAGTCAACTGGGTCAGAGCAGCTCCAAAACAGCAGGTCTTGTGGACTGTTCCCCATATGCAGTAGTTAGTACCTACCAAATGTGGTCCAAGGAAGGACAACCGGTGAACCGGCGGCAGGGCCATGGACGCCCAAGACTAATTAATGCGCATGGAGAGTGAATTACACAATATTAGGCAGGTGGTTGTAATGTTCAGCCTTAATTAAAATAATTTAACAAGTAAAAACACATTCACTTTTACTGATTCATAATTCCCAGCTCCTTCCTCACAACATTCATCTCATAAGGAAAACACAGAGTTCTGTTTCACCTTCCTAACCACCAGGGGCAGTGTTTCAATACTTGGATACCTTCTTTATTATCTGTTCGCTCAAAGAGCGAATCCGAATTACTGTCTGCCAGCCTGCAGGCTAGGGGGGAAAGCCTCTAAACAAACCATAATAACCAAATTCAAGATGGCAGTGGTCTGTGCTGGTTTGGACAGGGAGGGACAACAAACACTCAGTGTATAAGTTTATATAATATCGCATGAATAAATAATATTATATAAATAAATATATTATTGTTGTTGTTGTTGTTAGTGGCCATGAAAGGATTTGGAGAAGTCGCTATTCGTCCTCTTCCACATACAGTACATGAGACACCCACAATCGGCAAATTTCACTGTGATTGACAGCAGAGAGAGACAATGCCCCTCCCAACTGAGCAGCATGACCAATTTTGCTCTCTTGATCACCAGACCATGGATGGCTGTGGCATCTTTGTAAAAGTTATCTCTGGTTCCAATCCTCTCTGCCAACGATTACAACACCCCGGCGCCATTTCTGTTGTGTTCAGTGTTTCATGGGTCTTCAGTCATCCAGTCTGAAATGACAGCGCTAAGTTCTGTGCTAAAACCTGGAAGGTGTCAAGTGGGAGCGCCAGAGAGCCAACTGCTGAGCCCTTGAGCAGAACCATTAACCATCAACTGCACAGCTTGGGGCTTGACTTGAATTCCGACTCTGACTGAATAAAAGCACCTGCCAGTGGACACGGCTCCTACGAGGGCCCTTCAGCATTCACTTTGGCCATTCACTTTGGCCACGGTGACCCTGAGGCAGGGCTGAAACAGTTGCTCGGGCTCAGCCCTCTGCTCAGCGCAGTGGAGTTTGCTACTTGGGAAATGTTTGTGGAAACTGTGAGGTCCGATGGAATGGCTGGGAATAGGACTCGGCTCACAGCCTGCAAACAAACATGATGCATTACATGCATTACACTGCCTCCATTGTTTTAACTTTCTACAAGATTTCATACATATATTTTTATCAAATAAAAAGATTTTGAAGAATTCTGTACTGGTATTTCATTGTTATTATGTAGCATTTTGCGCATTTTCATGTGTGTAATATTTTCATGTGGGTTTCGCCGTGATGTTCACTGACCCGGTTCACTGAGAGGAAGGCCGCTGTCCAGCCGACTGGGTTTAGTGTTGATGAAGAGGATGCAGAGAACACAAACAGTGACAAGGAAGGCCAAGAGAACAACCGCAGCTACGGACAGACCTATGAGAGCACCAATACTGCGGAGGGGGATAAAGAGCAGGAGATGGATAAACGGACAGAGAATTGATGAAGTCAGGCAGCTGAACTGCCAATAAATGTTTTAGTCACTTTCTCAACCAGGCAGGAGGACACGAAACTACAGTAATAGTCAACAGCACTACTGACCATCCTACAACACACCACCAGAGGGCAGCATCATTGGAACATTGTCTGTAACTGATCATTATTATAGTTAACAGGTTCAGATTGTCAAGTAATTACAACAATGTTAGTTCAATGTGTAGAGCACTATTCTGTCTATGTATTGGAGCCAGAGAGTTTTATCTTAATTTCCTTGATTTCTGAACAAGTAAACAAACCGTCATTAGTTTGAAGCTGAGGTTTTGATGATGGTGCGTTGTGTGTGCCAATGTGTGTATTGAAACTCTGAGAACCATGGCATTAAATTGTTTTTAAAGGTATGCTCTATCCATGTTTCTAGGTGAAATATAAATATAGATACTAGAGAGACAACAGATGAGAGACAGTTTAGTGCCTAAATACAACTTTCTCATGAAGCGACAGAGCCTTCAAGCAATTTTGCAGTGTTGGTGTGCAATGATGAGCATCTCTTTACCTGAGCCACCACATGTATCCATACTCATAGGGAAAGAAGCTGTTGGGATCATCACAGCAGTATTTAATATCGTTAAAGCCGCAGCAGAACTGCGCGCGCTCATCGCCGCCAGCTTTGGGACACGTGAACGCGCTCACCAGCTCTTTCTCTGCGGTGTAGTAACTCGAGCACACTGCACTCATTCTCACATCTCATTCAAACAGCAGAACACACAGTTCTCTCCCTCACTCCCTGTCTCTCTCTCATAAAAGAAAATCCCTGATCCTCATCCTCATCAAAACGCTTCTTCAGTGTCCTTTTCATCCTCAGCATCTTCTTCTGGCTGTGTTTCAAACGACTCCCTGCTGGATATAACAGCACATTATCTTAGCTGTTGTGTAAGAAAAACGCTTCATACCACAGCGCTGTTGAATTCTGGATCCTGATTGGTCAGGAGGTGAGTGACAAATACAGAAGACACCAGTGCGGCTGCAGTTCACACGTTCATATTTATTAATATGTTATCCACTTGTATGATGGACGCATCATATAATCTAAGGCTAAGAATAAACCTTAGGGGGAAAAAATAAAACAGAAGAAGGTGGAATACATTTCAGGATGCACTGTTACAGGAAAATAATCAACTTTCTGATGGTAGGAATAACTCGGCTTCAGCACACCATCACAGCAGTTGTTGATTGTTTTCCATCATGGTGTGTTGCTTCCAAATGTTTGTATTCCCCATACTTTGGTTAAGTGTTCCTTTTGGCTAAGAATGAGCCATGAATGAGGTTGGAGGAAATTGTAGAGACAAGAGAGATGTGGGTTTATTAATTATTAAATAACTGTTACATCATTATTAAAGACGCTTCACTTATTTAGTTTCACTGAATAACAACTAGGCTTTAAGATGAATAACTGAATAATCTGAGACTACAATAAGTAGCCTAATTTTAGTGATCTTGCTAGAAAACTTGGCGACCGGTTTTAATTACATGATATAATAGTTACCTTAGTGTTTGATAAAGGTAACATTACTTGTGGAAGAGTTAGCATTAGCTAGATTAACTATTTACAGAGATAGAATGGACATTTGGGGCACATGTGACTATAATCTTGTCCAAAGTCAGTGGACTTTGGCCACATTTGGACCATATACAGTCTTTTGCTGTATATTCAAAGTTGGAGAGAATCAAGGGTTGTGTTATTGTCCTTTTTTTACTGACTGCTATTGCAATCAGAACAATCACAGAGTACTATGGTGAAAACCATGATGGCATTAATATAGAGAGAAAAATAGAGCTTGATGGTGATTAAGGTGGTGGTGATGATGATGATGATGATGATGATGATGATGATGAGGGTGGATGAGAAAGAAGAAGAAGAAGAAGAGCGTGACCAGCCATTATCCTAAGGGTTCTCTTTTTGGTGACTCAGATGTTTGAGAAGGTCTCCACACCCAGAGCAGACTGGAATATTTCATGCTGATGAAAAGCATGCTCCCACCACCATGCTTCACTGTGGGATTAGTGTTCTCTGGCCTTTGAAATGTTACTCTAATTCAACTCAAAGAGTACATATACACACATATAAACACACATAAATCTGGTTTGATGCTCATTCTTTAGAGATGTTTTCTCAACCAACTGAAATCAGTCATGATTTTTCTCAAACTAGGAAACCAGACCTACCACTACCATCAGATATACTTACAGCTAGCTGCTGTTACACTCTCTAATGCTTTCCATGACAAAATGTAACTGAGCATCTGGACAATTTTTAATTGTGGTTATGAATTCAGCCAGCGTAGCCATTCCGGAGCAAGCTGACATGCCGTTCGTCTACTCCGGACTTGAGTAAAGACTTTATTATCTTTATTACACTGGAGCTGTCCATACTTGGAATTTAAGCTCTTTAAAATAATTAACTAACCCTCAAGGTAGTTTAATTCCTGGAACGTTGGCAGACCTTCATAGAAAAAATGAAAGCCATGCTGAGGAGCTTGTATAATTACTTCCATTTATTAAGAGGACTAGTATGATCTGTTGCTATGTGATATGTTATTGCTTAAGCTTTATAAAAGGAAAAAAAAAAAGCATGTTCTGTGCATACACACGAGACAATTGTGCACTCATAAAGGGAAATTATTTGAAACAACCTTGGAGTATTGTTATTCCTTAGAGTAAAGACTGCAGTTCACTGTTCAATGACGTGTCACAATGTGCTTGAATGATTTTTACTGGCACAAAAAAATGCTGCATTTGGAAAACAACCTTGAGAGCGTACAAACTAAAAGCACCAGCATTTACAGTACATAGGATTAGGAAGTTGAATGCAGTTTGTTTCGAGAAAGAGAGCTGCATCCTTATCCAATACTCTTTTCATGAGACAAAATTTACTGCACTATTTTAGTTCTCATCCGTCCATTATTTATACCGCTTATACATCGGGGTCACGGAGGGAAACCGGAGCCAATCCCAGCTGACTTCGGGTGAGAGGTGGGGTACAGCCTGGGGAGGTCACCAATCTATCTCAGGGCAAACACAGAGGCGAACAACCATTCACACTCACATTCACACTCATGGGCAATTTAGAGTAGCCATGATTTTTCCAAATGTGTATCAAGATGAAGAAAGAACTGAAAGCTATTTCATGCTATTTTTTTAAAATCCAAATTCTAACAAAACAACAAAATCTCCATTTTAAAAGTGTTATTGCTGGCGATTTGGAGATTTGAAAGACTTTTGGTGACTTCGTCCTGGCTGTATGAGATTAAAAGATCATTTGGCCATGGTTACTGATACAATATTTATTTAGTGGCTGTGCAGCATGACTATTTTCTTCTCTGTTGGAGAAACATTAGTCTGCTCAAGTGGCAGCTTTGTCACTTGAGCTCTAATGATGATGAATGAGTGTTTGGGGCAAATTACCCAGAGAGACACCACATGGAGAGTTACTTGGAAAACAAATGACATACACATCACCACTGATCGCAGTGTTTAGAAAGGATGCTTTGCTTGCCCTTGCTGTAGATGTTCCCATTAAAAAAATGCCCTAATTTGGAGAAAGTATATACTTCACCGGGAACTATTGTATTCGCTAACATCCGAGATGGAAGAGGTGTTGTTCACAGGTTGGGCAGTCGAAACAAAAACACACTAAACACACTCAAACCACATAACACAACCCATGATACTTATCACAATTAGTTCAAATGTATAATTTGGAATGTAAGTCCAGCATATAAGTAATATAAGCTGCTCTGATTGTGAGGTGGAGCTGCTGTGTGTGTGTTAAAGCAGATTGTCCTACTGTTGCCCTGAGTCGGGTAACATACAGACCTCATCACCACCACCACCACACACAGCTCTCCCAGCTGATGTGTTTGTGTTTGTTTCAGTTATGAGGGTTACGTAAAGCTGCATAGATTGTTGTTTGGTTGCTTTTTTTCCCCCCATCTATATTTCCTAGAGCAATCCCTTTTCCAATTGTTCACAGATCCTTAATCCAGCTCCAGATCCCTAATAGGATCGTTGGTATTAACCCCAGGTCAGTGCTGCCAGCTGTCGAGGAGCCCCCTAGTGGCTGAGAGGGAAATAAAGAAAGCGAGACACTGAATGGTCCGAGGCAGTGTGATGGGATTTAATCTTATAAACAGCCACCAAGAGTGGACTTGGACCTTCACACACTGGTTTATCCTGCAAGAAAGGGACTCCGGTTGTCGGCCCTTGGCTCTCTCTGCATGTGTACATGGCAGGTTCGGACTCTTGATTTGACCTGTGTGTGTGTGTAACTGGAACGAGGACGTGACAGCATGTCCCTGGGTGCCATGTGGAGCCGGGTGAAGAACGTATGCCAGCAGAATGGCCTCCTCATCCTGTCCGTGCTGGCTGTGGTGGTTGGCTGCCTGCTGGGATTCTTCCTGCGTTCCAAACACCTCTCTGAACAGGTTGGTCTTCTTTACAAGAGTTATATTTCTTTCTATCTGTAAACACTTGTTAAGGTTGAGTAAATTCTTCTCCAAAAACAAAACAAAACACACCAGTAAGGAATTACACTGGAGTGCAACAGCACCACGGCATCCGTGACTGAAAATCCAGCATCATCTCATCTATTTCCAACCGGACTGTTTGGTTAGTGCTTTTAAATTTTGATAGCAAACAGAAACTGAGAAATATGACACACCGTCAACATAGGAGTTGCATTCTCCAGCAGAGAATGCCATTAAAGTGAACGGAGCAGGAAGTGAGACAGTGATGGTGATCGATCTACATCTTTAAATACAGAACCTCGGCATTTGTTCCTATTCTACAGCAGATCATGAACATGCGAAAAAACAACAACAAAAAAACAGTGTGACTTCAGAGCACTTTATTACCAGCGGCCACACATTTCTTCTCGAGCTTTACAGTATTATATCAGGCTCTGAATAAATCAAGATTTGCACTAATGTTTTATCCTGGAAATCTCAATTCCTAGTGTTTCTGTTCAATGAAACGATGAACTCTCAGGCTGAATTTTTTATTACCATGCTTTCAGTGTCATTACATGACTGAGAGAGATTTAATTGGACAAATGCAAGACTAGTACAGATTGAATCATCAAAAAAAAAAAGTAAGCATTTTCCCAGATTGGAAAAAAAAATGATTAAAAAAAAAAAAACAGGAATATCTCCTAATTTTTGGTGTCCATAACACTAAAGTATGAAAAGCTCTGAAACACCAATTTTAAACATATTACACCACACCTTCTTTTAATGATCAAACACTTCTTGGCCACACTCGTGGGTGGGTGTGGCCAGCAGATCCAACATGGTATTGTGATCGTGAAATGGCTGCGTTTAAGAAGAAGAGGAGTAGAGTTAGCAATCTCAGCTTATCTTCGTTTATATAAAAGCGTGTTCTTTTATTACAATTTCTATGCATCTTCGACGTTCTGTTTTGGTAGGAGGTGAAGTACTTCCAGTTCCCTGGCGAGCTGCTCATGAGGATGCTGAAGATGCTCATCCTGCCTCTTGTTGTCTCCAGGTACGTAAGAGGACACTGATTTTTTTTTTCCCCCTGAAGGTTAAGCTGCTTGTTTAGAGGAGTCGGGCTTAGAATAATGAACAATAACATCAAATGTTATTAACAAGAACAGCAACAGAAAAATATAGCTGCAAGCAGCAATTTGTGGGCACAACATACATGTGCACTTTGAGCCACGTTGCCTGATGTATAGTGGAACTATGCCACACTTTGTGCAGTGATAATACTGATAATGTGTCACACCAACACCATTTCTTCGCAATGTAGCATCTTGCATATCTTGACATCATGTTGTTGAAGGAGTATGTTGTGTCAAAATGCACAAAATGCAAAATGGCTGACTTCCTTCCTGGACAAAGATAATGGGTGTGACTGAAATGTTTCTGTCTTAAGAAATTATACTTGGGTTGTCTTGTATTCTTTGATGCAGTTACACTTAAATTGGACTTGCCAAGCTAGAGTGCCAAGTTACCTCTTGTTTTATTCACCCTATGGCATACCGGTCTTTTAAAAATGGAAAAAGTCAAGGGTGGACAAATCATAAATATATTAGCTAGCCTATCAGGCAAGTAAAAGCTCCAGTGTGCTGCCCAGTCCCATGTTTCAGCCTGGAAACCTCAGTGATTAGGCTAAAAAGTGTAAATGTAATAACTTAAGATAAGCTAGCATAGTGCATTATTTAACACACGCTAAGGAAAACTAACGTGTGTCATGATTATTATTCTCTTTTAACAAGGTTAGTCATGAATTGAGTCTGGTTAGCGTTATGACTGTGGAGCGAGTGTGTGATAATATTGGCATATAATTTTAGCTGGTAGCCCTGAGCTTCTCTTCTTTTTTTTTTTTTAGCCAAATATGTGTCATTTTTGAGTATGGCTTTTCCAATAGCGTTTTCTTTTTAATCAGATTTAACGCTAGTTGGTTTATCGAGAGTTCCATTATGGGACTATAATCAGCGTTAAAGGGTTTACGGTTTATAGTCACATCAGTAATAAGTTTATCACAATATTTTATCACACAGGCAGTAATGGAGACTCGAGCAGGACTTTCTTAGGATTAGTGTAATGCTCCTGTGGAGGAGAGCTGCATGGGTCTAAAACTCCATCAGAAATAGACGCCACTGGACTTAATCCCATCGCGCTGACACACACACACACACACAACTTTCACTGTATGCATGATATCTGTTCTCCCCATTCTCTAAATATTCCTTTATTGCTCTGCTGTCATGCTTTGAGACTGATTTAGGAGTGCACTCACATTTAGGTTTCTAATGTACAGAAAATATTTGTGAGAGATTGCATCATCTCAGAGCTGCAATACGTCAGGCCTCTTGAGAAATGAATCAATTTCAAGCTGAGGCTTTTCATGTCCTCTGTTCTCGCTATCTTACAAATATTCTTTGGATCTACCCACTGATATCATGCTGTTATCGTTTTGAAAGTTGGCTTAATTTTGAGATTTTTTTTTTTTGCATAAACATACCTGGAAAAGTTGATAGAAAAATAAGTTAAATAAAAACAAAGCATGGAAACAACCATTTACATTTCATTTTAATCAAAAAGTCAAATCGTAACATTAAATATTGTTTAAGTAGTTTTCCTCAGCAGCCATAGCAACGCTAAAGCTTCTGAAAAATGAAGCTGAAACTAAAAACAAAGTGAAAATGACTTTCTGCTTTAATGAGATCGACTCCAGTCCTCTGTACTCTGATCTGCAATATAAAGATCACATTCATTAACCTTATTAAAGGAGACAGATCGCAGCACAGAAAACTGCATAGTTCCTGTTAATACTTACGTTATAATAGCTATAAACCGTCCTTCCCAGGATCGTATCACCTTTTCAATCCATCGTGTCTGAGTGACAGTAAAACAAATTGTAAAATCTATTGCTGATCATTTATTTCTCAACTCCTTGCCCCTAGTTTGATGTCTGGTCTGGCAGCGCTGGATGCTAAATGCTCGAGTCGCCTGGGCATCATGACTATCTCCTACTACCTGTGGACCACCTTCGTGGCCGTAGTGGTGGGCATCATCCTGGTGATCATCATCCACCCGGGCGGAGCGGCACAGAAGGAGGACTCGGAGGACAGTAGCAAGCCGATCATGAGCTCCGCGGACGCTCTGCTTGACCTCATCCGGTAAGAACATGGCACTTTTTGCGTTTTTTGCTCTTACCTGTGCTAAAATCACTGTAACACATTCCTATTAAAATTTTGGTGGCACAATGCACTTACGGTTCAAAGAATTTGCATGTGCCGAGCAAAAATGATACCCCTTATAGTCCTAGGTTGTTATTATGAAGCAACTAGAGTGAATCTCATACGTTATTGTGTATCTGTGAAGGTGATGAACGCAAGTCTGGACCCACCACTAAGGCTTTAAGGAGTTAAATGGTTAGGATGAATTTTCCATGCTGTGATGTTGAGGTTGCAGTGCCCCAATCAATTGCCCTACTACGGTAACAGCCATTGGGCAGGTCAAAGCCCCAGATTGGCTGATCTCCAGTGTTGGGCTCCTGAGCGAAACCCTTTATTCTGCCAAGTAACTAAATGCAATTCCAACTGATTACTTGACAAGCTCCAATATGTCCCAATGGTAACTGCACTACTTTCGAAAGATTGAGGATTTTCATTCCAAACAGTGTTAAAAAATGACTGTAGAATGTAGATGAGCGATTCTCAGGTTTTGAAAGTCGCATAGTTGCTACTCGGACTTAGAGTGGCTCGATGACATTAATAATAAGGGAAAGGTTTATTTTTCCATAAGTCACCAATGAATGTTTCCAGTCCTCCCCCTTCCCACATCCACCAATTCCAAATCAATGGTTCATCTGCTGTAATCATGGTTAGCGTCACAACGTTCCTAGAACACTGCTCAACGGTGTAGGAACATTTAGAAAGTGTTATGTAAAAAACACCCAGAAAACCCTACAAAGTGAACGTTTTTCGGAGCGAAGTTTCCTACAGTAACCATAATTTTCTGGAAACATTCTACCAACTGAAAATTGGTAGCTGTTACACCCGGTGACATACACATTAATCCATAACCATACAAAAGTATGTAATTTAAAATTTTAAAAAAAGAGAGAGAAAAAAAAAAAAGGGAAAAGAATGGTTTCGTGCAGATCTCCCTGTCTAATGTGGATCTTTTCCTCATTCCTGGCTGTTAGAGCCACACGTGCAGAGAGGAATCCTTTTGCTAACACTGAGCTAACCTAGATCAGCCACAGAGCCAGTAGGTCACTAGTGCAGTCAGCCAGCAGGACAACACACTAGACTGAGATTTACAGTTTAGAGAGAAAGTGAAGCATACTCTCATAAGAAGGTGAACACTCCTTTGGTGTGTGTGCTGCTGCATAGGGTCGGATTAGGAATGGCTTTGAGTACAGTGGTGGCGAATGATGGAAGTGTCCTGGCCCACCTGTGGAAGATGTGCGGACCTAATTTCTGCTCATCTGAGCCATATGGCCTTGCAGAAATGTTGATTTTGATCTATAGTGTCACTGTGTCAGATTTCACAAGATGGCTATTTGGAAAAGTGTGACAAAGGATGAGATGAAGGCATTTTGACATGCACGGAAAAAGCCTCTTCTAATGGCTACAGCTTATGAAGACACTGTTGGCATAATGACGTTTGACAGCAGTGACAGTAATCAGTAGACAATCATCACTCTTTCTAATACGTTATGGTTTCTGTAGAGTGCTCTTTATTGTTTTTATTACAAGCACACAAACTAAGCAGTATGTTTATATCTATGATAATACTGCCATAGTGCAGCTGAAATCAAAGGTAAAAATACTGCTTATATTGTTCCTACATGTCTGTAATTTAACGTATTCTGTCTTTCTCTTTACTAGCAACATGTTTCCTGCCAACCTGGTCCAAGCTACTTTTCAACAGGTGAGATGTCATGTCATGTCATGTCCCCTTTGCAGCTTTGGAGCAAAATGTAATGCATCACTGGTTTGTTCTTTAATATGACAACAGAGGTGTGTCATATCTCTAACTGTAATCTCTCTCCTTGGTCTTGACAGTACCGCAGCAGGAGTATCCCCATCTTAAAGCCAAAGCCTACCGTGAGCCAGGACCTGACGGAGACCACCACCAGGCGTATTTTTATCTACGGCATCCAGGACGACAACAGCACTGACATCCAGAGCTTCTTTCTGGACTTAACACCGCCTCCAGACGTGGTGTTCAGGACGCTGCCCGGCACCAGTGACGGCATGAACGTCCTGGGGATTGTCATCTTTTCAGCTACCATGGGTAAGTTCATGTCTTTGGATTCTCTTTGGACTCTTGAGTCCATGAAATCACTTGGAAAACTCTTATTTCATCAATAATCATTACTTCTAACTGTCAGGCTACAGTATGGATGGATGACTTAAAGAGCTTAAAGCAGTGATTACCGTGAGCAGCCTCTCCATCAGGAAGCAAAATGAGTTGGTTGTCAAGTGGGAATCATAGCCATAGATATTCCATAATAACTAGATAGGACACAAACTGTTTACTTCGGGTACAATTAGATGCCATAGTGGTTTGCTGATTCTTGTCATAAATGGGGGGCAGCCATGGCCTGAAGGTTAGAGAAGCAGCCTTGGGCCTGAAGGGTCGCC